>JAHDVF020001566.1:0-22742 GCA_022606425.2 Lepidostoma basale
TTAAAACGATAAAGGTTTATTTTGGTAATAATCTAAAATTTTTGTTCGGAAAATATAATCATATTTTGCTTGAATAAGGTTTGCTTTTGCTTTGTCTAAATTAGTTTTTGAAATACTATAATCTAAGGCATTTAATGAGCCAACATTAAATTTCAAATCTGCCACATGAAAGGCTTGTTCTAAGGAAGTTACCTGATTTTGAATCGCTGAATAACGTTTTGCGGCATTGCTCATATTAATATAAGCCTGCTCGATATTCTGACGCAAGGTTATACGAGCATTATCGGCTTGAAGTTCGGCATTTTTTGTTTGAATTTCTGCCGCTGCCATTCTGAATTTAGCATTATAGGCATTAAAAATAGGCATTATAATTTTTAATCCAACATTTGAGTTAAAATTGCCACTCAATTGCTTTGGATAAGGAATATTTTCAAATAATTGTTTAGGCGTTTTTACCTTTAATAAAATATCAGTACCATTAAAATTTAATATTCCCAAATCATGTGGCTCTAAATCCCCAACACCTGCCGACTGCAAAGCCGCTGTAGTGGCACTTGAACTTAGCGTAGCATTTGCCGTAATGGTAGGTAATTTAAAGCCTTTGGCAATGTCAATATTTTTTTTTGCTACTTTTATGCGTAAATCACTTGCTTGGATTTCGGGCAATAAACCTTGTGCAATGTCATAAACTTCTTGCGAAGAAGTTGGATAAGCCATTAAACTAGGATTTGGCACATCGGTTCTTAGCACTTCAATAACTTTATCGGCAGGCATATTCATTAATTGCTTTAAATTTAGTTGAGCTACTTGTAAATTATTTTCGGTGTTTACAATGGCTAGTTCATCGTTGGCAATTTGGGCTTTAATATCATATAAAATAGTTTCGGCAGATGAACCTACTTTTACTAATTTTTCTGACTTTTCTAGTTGCGTTTTCGTAACTTCCAATTGGTGTTGAGCAACTTCCAATAAATCTTTTTGAGAAAGAATATTCAAATACGCCACCACAATATTTAAGGAAACTTGGTTGCGAGTGGCTTGTAAATCAAATTGGCTGGCTGCCATATTTAGGGCATTATAAGCAATGGTATTTCTAGTCTGAAAACCATCAAAAAGCGTTAGCGAAGATTGAACGCCAAAGGTATTTGCTCCTGTAATATTAGTAGTAATACCATTGGTGTAAGGGTTAATGCTTCTACCATCGTAGCCATTGAGGGTTGTATAGGCATTGGCATTTGGGTTTCGTTTTAGGCGAGATTCTGCTAAAATATTTCCGCCACTTTCTACCTGCAATTGGGTTTGCTTTATCGAAATATTATGTTGCAACGCATAATCTATGCAGGCTTGCAGGGGCATAATTTCGCCAGCAGTTTTTTGTGCTTTTATGGAAAATGAAAAGAATGTGAATGAAAATAGGAGTAAAAATTTCATGCCTCAGTTGTTAATTTTTCTAGTAAACTGTAAACGTACAAGTATTGCCGATGTGGTGGGATTTGAAAAACTGTCAGCCCGTAACAAAAGCTCATAAATGTACCAATTGCTAAGGAATATTACAAATGTTCGGTTGGTTTCCGTCAGATGGAACTAATGCCGAACAGCGAACAAAAAGCTCATTTACTTCAGTCTGCCACCATATTGGCAATACTATGTTGGCGGTAGTCGCTTTTGTCCGCTTAATGGTGTGTTAATGTAAAGTAAAAAGATAAAAGTCATTCGACTCCCATGTAATTTACACCGAATATTGTGTTAGCATATTAATATTGTTGCAATGTGCTTTCAAAAAAAAGTTATAATTAGGAATAACCTCTGCCTCAATAATATCTCCAACCTTTGATTTATGGTAACAATAGTCGTCAACTACCGATTTGTCTATGTTGGTAAAATTTGGCGTTTCAAAGTAAAAAAAATGCTCGTCCTTTGATTCGTCGTGTGTTACAATTTCTTTTTTTACTAAGGTTAATCTTCCAATGTGTTTTTTATTTTGAATAATTGCGTTTAGGAACTTTGATTGTTTTTTACTCTTTGGAATTGTTAGAAAAAGTGGTAATCCTGTGAAAGTACAAAAAAGTAATAAAATTAATAATCCAATTATTGTTTTTTCTCTGCCATCTTGATTAAAAACATAGTCGAGAGTTCCACCAATAAATGAAATAAAAAAATCAAAATAAAGCCAAAAATGAATTGCTGTTCAAATGTGTTTTTCTTATGTCTTTTTTTTAAAATAGCAATGTCATCTTCTCATAAGTTCAGCTCCCGTTAAAACCATTTTTTAGTATGCTTTAAAACCGTCATTGTTTTTGCAAATGTCTGCTGGGTCAATTTTGCGATTACCACCAACTATTTATTTAGCGAATCTAGCAAGTACAATTTTACAAATAAAATTAATTACTTCTCAGTAAAAAAGGATAAACGGTAAAAAAGTGTTGCGAACCTTGCTTTTGCACTTTTTACTTCTGAATAAGTATTTTCTTAGTAGTTTTTTTACCATTAATAATAAAAGTAGCTAAATGCGTGCCGTTATCTTCTAGGAAAAAAGAATATTGGTGCAAACCTGCTTCTAAACTACTGCTTGGCAAAACACTTTTTATTATTCTTTCTGCCATATCATAAATAGCTACACTTACTACCGAAGTTTCGGGCAAGGTTACTTCTAAAGTTGTTTCTGCCTGTGATGGGTTGGGGAAAACAGCTTAGATATTTTGCTAAAATTTATATTTCAAAGAAAAGCCTGTAAAAAAATACGCTTTGTTAGAGCCAGGATTCACATCGGTCGCAACTCCTTTTGGATAGCCACTTCCAGCATCGGAATCATTAATATTATTTCCTAAGAATAAAAAGGTATAATTTATCTGGTTCGTTAAATTGTTTCCTGCAAAATATAGGTCTAAATCTATTTTCTTGAACGTGTGTTTATAGCCAATTTTACTGTTTAATAAACCAAAACCTTTTACATTATTGGTGTTTGCAAAATCGGTGTAAACATTGCCCATGTAATTAAACGTATTATTCAAATAAAAGCCTGTTTTCGTGAAAATATCTAAACCTAAAGTATATTTTGTGTTAGGTACACCAACCACCATTTTATTAGAATAATCTACAATATCGCTACCAAATTTTGTTTTGAAATTGGTGTATTTAAAATTATAGCTCGATAAATTTACGAAAGGCTCAATTTTGCTAATGAACGAAGAAGTATTTTTTGGTAAAAACAAATAACCAAGACTTATTTCTACCCCATTATTTTGTTGATTTCCTGTGTTTGCCCAATACGTATAAGTGCCGCCCGTAGGAATAACGCCCGAAAGTTGCGTTAATTTATTATGAATATTTATAGTAAATAAAGAAATCTGATAATCTAATTTGCTATGAAATAAAAGTCCTTGAATACCTAAATCCCACATTTTAGCTTTTTCTGGTAATAAATTATCATTCGGTTTGTTAATTGTTCCGATAAATACCGTTGTAGCAGTTGGGGTATTATAACCTTCGCTATAACTAAAATTAACAATTTGTTTTCCAAAACTTTTTTGCAAAGCAATATGCGGATTATACGAATTAGCAAAATTTTTATTGAACGATAAATCTTTATTATAGCCTACCACCAAACCCAAAGGAGCTAATAAATCGTTTCGAGAATAATTGATTTGATTAAGACTCAAACCTAAAATAAGCGATAAATGTATATTTGTAAAAGTAGTTCGATTATGAATAAAATAAGCATACTGATTGGTAATTGTTTTGAAATAAGAACCCTTAGAAATATCCTGAACTTGTAGCGGATTTGTATCATCGGTGCCAGTAAAACGATAATTAGAAATTAATTGTCGTGATTGTTGAATTTCTGTTCCTACATTAAAATCGTTGGAAATTAGAGGAGAAATATCTAATTTCCAATCAAAAACTGAACGAACACCAAAACTTGGAGCTGCATTATTTTCATCAGCCCCTGCGGCGACACGTTTAAAATCGTTCAGAAAGAAAAACACGGCTGTTCTATTACTGAAATTTTTCGTAAATTTATAATCGTGTGTTAAACTAAAACGAGTGGTTAAGAATTCATTTCGAGCATTTTTCTTGGTATAAGCAGCATTTCCATTATCAATGCCTGCATAATAATCGGCATACGAAATTTGTCCTGTTACGCCTTCATGCGAATAATTATGACTCATATACGCCGTTAAGGTTTGCTTTTTAGTCAATTTAAATTCGCCAAAAAATGTTAAATAATTTTTCAACGAATTTCCCCTTGGGCGATAACCATTCGATTCTAAATGTCCGTAACTTATTGCCATTGCCGAGCTATCATTTACAATATCTAAACGAGTATTCGATTGCAATAAACCAAATGAGCCTGTCGAGAATTTCTCGGTTAATGAAACGCCTTTGTCTTCCGAAGATTTCATATAAAAGCGAGCCACGCCACCACCGCCACCGCCATACATAGTAGCCGCTGGACCTTTTATGACTTCTATATTATTTACCAACGAAAAGTCTATGTCGTCTAAAACCGTAACACCTTCGGCAGTTGTAATAGGCACGCCATTAAAATAGGCTTTTATACCCCAATTATTAAACTTTTGGTCGTTTCCGTAGCCACGAATCACAATGCGTTGTCCGCCAAGTTGTGTTCTTTTATCAATCTGAACACCAGCCATTGTACCCAAACTTTGTTCAATAAAAGCAGGATTATTTCTGTTTATTTCTTCTTCATTAATTGCCTCAACGGTTTGTGCATGGCGTTTAAATTCGCCTCGCTCTTTGGCTACTTTTCTTTTTTCTTTTACAACCACTTCGTCTAGTGTTTTTGTTGTATTTTGGGCAAAAGAAAAACTTGCTGCTAAAAATAGCAGCTTGATAAGTAAAAATATTTTTTTCATTAAAAATTGTTTTTTGAAGTATAAAACCAATAAAAATTTACCATAAATGAAAATTTATGGACTAAATAAACTACAAAAAGCACTTTTTATTTGGGCGGAGGAATAAGAAGAAATTGAAAAGGAAACAATGTTGTAGCTACTAAATTACTGAAAACTACTTTAGTAGTAAATGAATAGAAGCGAAAAGAATTAATTTCAGAAGGTAAATAAACTATTTTCAGAAAAGATAAAATTTTTTGTTTGTTTTTATTTAAAGGTAACGAGAAATTTTCGGCTAAAATTCTTTCAATTTTTTGTTTTAAAAGAGTTTCCTGCGAATCTTCTAAACAATAAAGAATAGTTTTGTTTTCTGCTTTTATTTGTTTTACAACATCGTATAATTTGCCGTTGTATTCAAATTCATTGGCTGAGAAATTTTCTTCTTTTATTATTTTGGTTAATTCTTTTTCTGGAATATTTTGAAGAAGTTTTTCTTTGACAAGAGATTTAATTTGATAACGATTTATTTCAGAATAGAGTAAACTTAAAAAAGAATTTGCTATGATAATAACAAATAATACCCCAACCAAACCCTTTTGAAAAAGGATATTGATTAGGGTGTTATTTTGTTGGTTAAAATCCATTACTTAGTTGGTGATATTAAAATGGCTTTATCTAAATTTCCAGGAACTTCTTTATAATCAATGACAGGTGGTCCCGCGTCACCATAACAGTTGCTAAAAACAACATTACAAGCATCATCAAGAGCAATAAGAGTGCAAACTTGAAATGCTAAACCAGTTCCAGTAGAACTATGAAAAAAGCGAACCATTTGTCCATCTAGCCCATAAGTTCCATTCCCAAAATAAAAACTTTTTAGTTGCCCATTTAATTTGATAGTCATACTTCCTGTTGGAAGAAGAGAGGGGTCTTTTTTAGTTAAACAATCAAAAGGTTTATTTGTTTTGGTGGTAATAACCTGCATGCAACAAGAGCTTGTTTGCCCGAAACTTGTTATGGTTAAAAAGGACAATATAAGTATGGTTACTATTTTTTTCATTTCGTTAGATTTTTAGTACAAACAAAAGTACATAAAAAATTATTTTATCACAATTACTTTCTTGCTTATTCTTTGAGAAGGCGTTTTCAAGATAGCAATATATTCCCCTGTGTTCAAATTTCGTACACTTGTTTTCACTTGATGCGTTCCTTCGGAATGGTTGCCATCATCTACGGGTAAAGCTACTGTTTCGCCTTTCATATCTACCAGTTCTAGTTTAACCCTTCCTTGTGTTTCAACTCGATAAGTAAAATTTAATTCTTCTGATGTAGGGTTTGGATAAATTAATAGTAAATCTTTTGATTCTTTTTCTATTTGAGGATTCTTCAAAATGGTTTCCGTTTCCGAACTTCGAGCAGAAGTATTTCCTATACAGCCCGCTATTTGAGCAATATAGTCAGAATTTGTACTAGCAGTAACCATAAAACCACTTAGCATATCAATATAATTTCCTGCTCTATAATAGATAATAGCATTATCGCTTATCTGATTTGTTGCAGTAATTGAATTTGATGTTCTAAATGATAAATTACTTCCTGTTCCATAAGTATTAGTCATGGTTGCGTTAGCAATACAAGTGCCAAGTGACTGGGTAGTAAAAAATCCTCTGCCATGTGTGGCAACAGCGAGTACATTATCTGCGGTACGAAATTTAAGCATATTACAACGAGTACGAGCCAAATCAGTACTATTTAGAGTCCATTCTGGATTGGCATTAGTAATATCATCAGTTGACCAAATGCCTAATTCTGTGGCTAGATAGACCTGTTTTCTATTTAATGGATTAAATGTACCCCATCGAACAGGCATATCAGGTAGTCCGTAGTTGTTATCCTTATTAATCCATGTAGTTCCCCCATTATTGGTGTACCATACAGAACTTACACCATAATTCATAATTGTTACTAATAACTCTTGTTCTGAAACACCTACATCAATTGAAGATATCCAACCAGAACCCCAAGTATTATTATCAATTCTAGTTAGTGTTGTATATTGTTGATTGCCATTGGTTACTTTATAAACTCCACCATATTGACCTCCTAAAAATAAATTGTTTGAATTATAAGGAGATAATTTCAAAAATGATAAACGCCAATTATCATAAGAAATGCCACTAGGAACTGGTACATATAATGTATTTTTAGCAAGTGGCGTATTTCCTATGTTAGAGCATTTATCAATAGCGGCGTAGTTAGATTCATCGATACCATTAATAATCCAATTACATCCCACGCAACCGCTATGTCTCAAGTGATATAATGTATTAGTGGAACTATTATAATCTGCTATTTGATTAAAAGTCTCACCACCAAATAATAAATAGTCATTATAGTTACCATTAAAAGGGAGCAAATATTCGCTTGTCCCCATATGATTGGCTGAAGCTATCTGTAACGAAGGTTGGTCTTGATCAATAAAACTTTTAAACCCATCTCCACCCAGTACTTGTACTCCGTTACCTACTGATGTTAATGTACCATTGCTTATTGTATGTGTTCCATTGTCTTGAGCTCCTCCCATAATAAATCCATCTCCTGCAATATTTTTGATGGCAACTGAATAATATTGCGTAACATTATAATTGGTATTCCTCATGCTACTGCTGTTTAAAGTGAAAGCAGAAGTACTATTATTTCCAAAATCGGCTGAATAATATACTCCTCCATCATTTCCAATAACTACTTCATTAGGGAAATTAGGTCGAAAAATAAGTTCATGTTCATCGGAGTGGATTATATAATAATTTGGTTTGTACCCCCAAGTTTGCCCACCGTCAATACTCTTTGCCCAAGCAGTACCACCTGCAAAAAGTATGTTGGCATTCGTTGGACTAACAGCTAACTTTAAATCATACCAAGATTGCCCATTTGTAAAATATTCTCCCAAATTAGCATAAACAGGAACAGGTAAATCTGACCAAGTTAGTCCTCCATTTGTACTTTTTTTAAACCATTTAATATCAGTATTAATGTTATATTGAGAATTTATGGGCGAAACAGATGTGGCTCTTATATTACCAGCTATTGCATAAATAACTTGTGATGCCCCAGAAGTATTAGGAGCTAAAGTAATTTCAGTTCTATCTCCGCCAGCACCCGATGGCATAATATCTGTCCAAGTTCCAGAATTTCCAGAAGTAGATTTAAACATTCCTGCATTTTCAAAAGCTCGTCCTAAACCCATATAAACAATATTATCTGAAGCAATTTCTACATCAGATACAAAAATAGCATTATTGCTACTTCTAAAATTAATAAGATTCCATGTATTTCCATTGTCGGTTGAGCGAATAAGCCCTTGTTCAGTGGCGGCATAGACATAACCATTGCTTGCTACAGCAATTTTTTGAATATATTTATAACTTGAAGTACTTACTAAACGATTCCAAGAGATACCTCCATTAGTGGTTCTCCATATACCATTGCCAACTTGAGCATCAACATTATTCCAACCTTCTCCAGTTCCTACATAAAAAATTTGTGTATTTGTTGGTGAATAAGCAATGCAAGAGATAGCTATATTATCCCAAAAATCATCTACTTTGTTCCAACTTGTATTAGCAGTAGTAATATCATTATTATACCATAATCCACCGCCAACACCTCCTGCCCACATCTTTTTCTTAGTTATATCGTTGGGGTCAAACATTAAAGCACGGGTACGCCCACCAATATTATTAGGTCCTCGCTCATTCCATAATAAACCATTGTTTAATCTTCCTGATTTTTTTTGTTTTATTGTTTTATCTACTACATCTCGGGCATTTTGTAATCTCTCATAAGGAATTGTTTTAGTAGCAGGATCTACCGTTGAAATAAACTCATTAAATATTCTACTTTCTGGGTCATCCTTTTCGCCTTTGTCATTATCCTTTTGATTTTTGGTCTTATCTTTCTTTTTTTCTTTATAGTCATTTATTTTGGTTTGGAGCCATCCTGAATAATCATTTTTGCTTTGTTCATTTATTGCTTGTTGAGCTGGCGATGGGGTTTGTCCCTGTAAATTATAAGAAAATAAAAAACAGCAGAAAATTCCAAATATGGTTATGTGTGATTTCATAATAAAAATACATTTAAAAATGATTAGAGACTTATTTGTTATGTATTTAAAATACTACTTACGTTTTTTCAAAATCTTGATCTCCTTTTGTTGCTGAATAACATACAAAGTCAATTGCTCTACTTTTTCCAAGAGTTTAGTATTCATTTCTAATAAATCAACTCCTTGCTCTTTTACTTCTTTGGTAGTAGGTATTCCCTCTAAATGCCCATTTTTATTAATATAACTTTCTATCTTTTCAAGCGTTGGCAATTTATAGCCTTTTTCAAAGACATAATCTGCCCAGTTGGCACTATTTTTAGGCGTTACTCTTATTTTCTCTGCCAACACCCCACCCTCTACATACAACTTATACCCAGCAGGAGCAGAAGTAATACCTGTACCTATAATTACTCCATTTACAGTACTTTTTGCTCTAATATTACCTGTACCAACTGTTGAGGCTTCCCAAAAACTATCGGTTATCGGTGGAGTAACGGTTATTGGACAAGTAGCAGAAGAATAGGTATTTACCCACCCTGAACCAGAGAATGCTTGTTGCCCATTAGTAGTAGGTATCTGTAACGTTTCAGTAGGAGCCAATTTAGGAACAAGTGATACCCATGTGGGATTAGAACTGCTAGGTAAAAAAACTGAATAAACTTGGTAGTCAGGTGAATTAAAAGTACTACTAGCAGTAAATTTTTTATTCACTGAATTATATGTTACATATTTTCCATCAGATGTTTTAATGGTGTAATAATTAGCATTGGGTGATGGAGCTGTTTCAACTTTAAAAACGGTAGTGTTTGTGCCAGATGGAGAAGTTCTGCCATAAAGATAAGTAGCATCAATAGCAACATTATAATCAAGATAAGCATTTCCAGAACCATAAGTCCTAAAATTATAACAATTTCCACTAACAATCTGCCCAAAAGAATACGATAAACCCAAAAGGAATACCAAAGAAAGTAAAGTAATTTTTTTCATGATGTGTAAAGGTTTTTTTGTGAGATAATAGTAAAATACTAGGCACAAAGATATTCCGCTAGGTGTAAGAATTATCTCTAAAAAATTAGATACTTTTAATAACTTTTTAGAAGTTTTTAACAATTTTCTAGAAAAGTTAATATTACATTTGTTTCTATCATTTTTATTATTTTACTTCGTGAGACTTTTTTATATTACGCAACCCGCAACCCGCAACCCGCAACCCGCAACCCGCAACCCGCAACCCGCAACCAACGCTATGGCAAACAACACAAATGAATTATCTACAAGACTTAAACAACTTAGAGAAAGCAAACGCTTATCGAGGGAACAAGTTGCCGACCATATTAATGTGCCATATAGCACTTATGCTACTTGGGAAAATGGTACAATTCCAAAGGCAAATTATTTAAAACCCTTAGCAAAATTTTATGATATAACCGTAGAGGAATTGCTTGGAGAAACGTCTTCTGAAAAGGAATTACATCAAAAAGTCCTAATCTCCTTAGAAAATACTACCCGAACACAAGAAAAACTTATTAATTTCTTAGAACACGAAGTAAACCGCTTACGTGGACTGTTATAATTGACTTTATAAAACCTAATAAAATGGCAAAAAAGAAACAAAATAGCTTAGTACAAAACAATCAACCTGTTGATAATAAGACAGTTGAAGTAAAAAAAGAAATTACCCAAAATAACTTTACCCTCAGCCAACCTATGGCATACGGCATTTTAATACTAGCTACTTTCTTAGCTTTTGTAGGCGGTTTTACTAATGATTTTGTAGGAGATTGGGACGATAGTACATACGTTAGTAAAAATTCTTTAATTAATAATCCTACTTTTGGTAGTTTACTTACGTTATTAAAAGCTGAAATAGCCCTTAATTACCACCCTGTTACTATGTTTAGCCTTTGGCTAAATTCTTTATTATTTGGCAAAGGAGCTACTTCATTTATTATCATTAATTTTCTCATTCATCTTTTTAATACCTTACTAGCCTTTGATTTTACAAAAAAACTAACTCAAAATAAAACATCAGATAATATTTTATTGTCGCTTTTAGTAGCCTTATTTTGGGGCATTCACCCTATGCACGTAGAATCGGTTACGTGGGTTTCTGAACGAAAAGATTTGTTGTATGGAATGTTTTTTTTCCTTTCTTGTATTCAGTATGTTAGTTATTTAAAAACTGAAAATCGAAAACATTATTTACTGGCGTTATTGTTTTTTGTCCTTTCTTGCTTGTCAAAAGGAATGGCGGTTTCTTTACCAATTGTGTTGTTTCTAATAGATTTTTGGTTTAACAAAAAAATAATTGATACTAAAACCATCATTCAAAAAATTCCTTTTTTATTGCTTGCTTTGGGGTTTGGCTTGTTGGCAATTCATGTACAAAGTGGGGGAGATTTGGGGGGACTTTTGACAAAATTCAATGCTGTGGCGGCTCTTAATAAAAATAAATTTTCTATCAGTCAAAAAATAGGATTTGGGTTTTATGGGTTTTTAATTTACTTCATAAAATTTTTTATTCCTTATAATCAACATAATTTTTATGATTATCCTATTAGAGAAAACATAAATGCTGCTAAATACATGACAGCTCCTATTTGGGCTTTTTTAATTTTACTAGGAGCATTTTTAATGCGAAACAAAAATAAAGCAATTTTTTGGGGAATATTTTTCTTTTTTATTACCATTGTCTTAGTGCTTCAATTTATCTCTGTTGGTGGGGCTATTTTAGCAGAACGCTATACTTATATACCTTATTTTGGGCTAAGTTTCTTCGTTTTTTATACGTTGCTAGAAGATTATAAAATAAAGCCACAAATGGTAAGTATTTTTGGTGGGTTAGTAGCTACTTTTTTTATCTTTTTAACTTATCAACAAACAAAAACGTATAAAAATATAGAAACCTTGTTTTTGGAATCTTATAAATATGAACCAATATCTCCAACGGTTAATGAGTTTTTAGCTCAATATTATGGCGACCATGGAAATATTGATGCTGTTATTAAACACGGAGAAATCACCTACAATGCTGGGCTAATGAATGATAATTTAGCCTCTTATTTAGGAAATGCCTATGTATTAAAGGAAAATTATGCAAAAGCCGAAGATATGTTTAACAGAGCCATTGAAAGTAGTAATGATTTTTCAAAAGCAACTAAATATTACAACCGTGCCGTCATGTTTCAGCATTCGGAAAGGCATAATAAAGCAATTGATGATTTTTCAAAAGCCATTGAAATAGGCAAAAAAAATGAACTTAACATAAATAATTATTACAAAAATCGTGGTTTTTCTTATTTACAAATAAAGGATTTTGAAGCGGCAAAACAAGATTTTACTACTTGTATAACGTTAAAAGTGTCCTTAGATACAGCTTATAACAATAGAGCAATTGCCCGTTATAGTTTAGGAGATAAAAATGGAGCAATTGACGATTTAAAGGCTTCTGTAAAAATAAATCCTACTTACCAAGAGGCTAAAAATAACCTAGAAAAATTATTACAAGTGAAATAAAGAAGTGATAAAACCTTTGCGAATAGAAATAATAATTTAACAAAATGGCAAAAAAGAAACAAAACAACTTAACGCAAACCAAACAACCGATTGAAAATAAGGTAGTTGAAATAAAAAAAGGAACTACCCAAAACAACTTTGCTATTAACTCATGGCTTGCAGTAACTATTTTACTTGTAGCAACTTTTGGAATTTACTCAATAGGCTTTAAAAATCAGTTTCTTTCTTGGGACGATAGTCTTTACGTTACAGAAAATGAATTTATTTTAAACCCTACTAAAAATTGGGGTACTATTCTAAAAATGGTATGTGCTGCTAATTACCACCCACTTACCATGCTTAGTTTGGCTTTTAATGTTTTATTATTTGGTAAGGGTGCAACTTCATTTATTGTTGTAAATACTCTTATTCATACTGCTAATACTTATTTAGTCTATATTTTTGCCAAAAAACTTACCAATAACAACCAATTTGTAAGTTTTTTTACCGCCTTATTTTTTGGGATTCACCCCATGCACGTTGAGTCGGTAGTTTGGGTTTCAGAACGAAAAGATGTGCTGTATGTATTTTTCTTTTTAGGGGCTTGCATTACTTATATCAATTATCTAACTACTAATCAGAAAAAATGGCTTGGAATAACTTTTTTACTATTTATTCTTTCTTGCTTATCAAAAGGAATGGCGGTTGTGCTACCTTTTATTTTACTTTTGCTTGATTATTGGTATGATAAAAAAGTATTGAACGCTCAAACAATTTTAGAAAAGATACCTTTTTTCGGATTTTCTTTGTTTTGGGGATTTGTAACACTAAATGCACAAGGAGGAGGCGATTTTTATGGTTTATTGATAAATAATACACAAGCATCGGCTTATAATGCTAATTGGACAATGGTTGATAAAGTAATTTTTGCAGGATATAGCACTACCGTTTATTTCTTCAAATTATTTTTACCAATAAACTTGCACAATTTTTATGCTTATCCTCCTTTGGCTGAAAAAAATGGAGCAATTTATATCCTAGGTTTTTGTGCAATGCTAGTATTATTGCTAACTACAATTTGGGCATATATTACCAAAAAGAAAGCTATTTTCTTTGGATTAGGATTTTTCTTTATAACCTTACTATTAGTTTTGCAAATAATTTCAGTAGGTAGTGCTATTTTAGCAGAACGCTATACTTACTTGCCTTATGTTGGGTTATCGTTTATGGTTTTATATCTTTTTGACCAAAAGTTATCAAACAATATTTCTTTGCTTTATGGAATAGGAGGAATCATGGCTGTTTTTTTTATTTTCAAAACTGTTCAATATATTCCTATATGGAAAAACACGCTTTCTATTTGGCAAAATACTTATATTCTTGAAGAAGATAAAAAAGACGAGTTTTCTATTGGAGAATTAGCCGCCACGTATGGTAGAACAGGAGATATAGATAAAACTATTATGTTTTGTGAAAAAGTTGAAAATCCTAGCAATAAAGTTCTTGAATATCTTGCCAATGCTTATACAGAAAAAGGTAATTACTCCAAAGCTACTGAAACTTATAGCAAAGCTATCGCTTTATTGCCCAAAAATAAACAAGTATCAGAACGAAGTCTTTATTATAACCGAGGTATTGCTTATAAAAGGGCAGGCATTATTGATTTAGCCATTCAAGATTTTAATACAGGTTTAACCTTAGGAGAAAAACAAAGTAAAATACTTCCTATTCGAGCAAATTCTTATTTAGCTGCTAAAAATTATTCAAATGCTATTCAAGATTATAATGAAATAATTAATTTAGGTTTTGCTAATGATACTACTTACGCTGATAGAGGTATAGCACAATACAATTTAGGAGATAAAGCAAAAGCCATAGAAGATTTAAAAAAAGCAATTAGTATAAATGCTAATAATATAAATGCTAAAAATAACCTAGAAAAATTATTACAAATAAAATAAACCATTTTTAAACCCATGACCACCAATAATAAAATATCAGAAGTAATTTTGGCAGAGGATAAAGCCAGTATTATTGCAAAAATTATTGAAATAAAAAGCCAATTGCCTTTTTAGGCGAATAAGTTGTGCTATATAGCTCCACTAAAAGGGCTTTTTATACTACTGACGGAGTTATAAGCTAAATTAGTTGAGATAAATGCTTTTTTAGAATTGTTATTAAAGTATTCAGTTATGTTAAAAGCAAGGCTTGTTTAGTTGTTTGGCTTTATTGGGTTAGCTTTTGGCTGAATTTATTGGGTTTTTGACTTTTGCAAAAAGCCTATTAAATGAGGTGTTTTATAACTCAAAACAAAACTTTATACAAAGGAACTATTTTTCGTAAGTCCTAAAACTATAAAACCTCTCCCCAATTCCTCCCTAATATGTACCAAAACAAAAAAGTAGTAGTAGTAATGCCCGCCTTTAAAGCCTCGCAAACGCTTGAAAAAACCTATCAAGAAATCCCTTTTGATGTGGTAGATGAGGTAATTTTGGTAGATGATGCCAGCCCAGATAATACCGTAGAAGTGGCTCAAAAATTGGGTATTAAGCACATCATTACGCACCAAAAAAATAAGGGTTATGGCGGAAATCAAAAAACGTGCTATGAAAATGCCCTAAAAATAGAAGCAGATATTATTGTCATGCTTCACCCCGATTATCAATATACGCCAAAGTTAATCAAAGCCATGGTGTCGCTTATTGGTGAAGACCTTTATAGCGTGGTTTTTGGGTCGAGAATTTTAGGAAAAGGAGCATTAAAAGGCGGAATGCCCCTATATAAATACATTGCTAATCGCTTTTTGACCCTTGCTCAAAATATATTGATGGGGCAAAAATTATCGGAGTACCACACAGGCTTTCGGGCATATTCCGCCGAGGTTTTAAAAAGCATTAGTTTTCAAAAATGTAATGACGATTTTGTATTTGATAATGAAATTATTGCCCAAATATGCTATAAAAACTACGAAATAGCCGAAATTACTTGCCCAACAAAATATTTTGAAGAGGCGTCTTCTATTAATTTTTCAAGAAGTGTACAATATGGTTTAGGGGTTTTGCGGGTATCGTTTCTGTATTTTCTTACCAAAAATAAAGTTTATCATTGGCAATTATTAGGGTAATTAAAAAAAACGTAGGACTTATACAAAAGGACAAATTAAATGGGCTAAAGCCCCAAAATTGGTGTTTATTTTGCTAACCCAAGCCTTAAGGCTGGGGTTAAAGTATCAAAATCAGTAGGGCTTTAGCCCAAAACATAGATTTTGCATTAGTCCTAAAATTATTGGCTGTAAGGTATATTTTTACAAATTTTTTGAAAATAAAATATCTTCTTAACTGTTTTGCATTAAATTAGCAGAATCTTTCATGTACAACTACATATCCCTTAAAAACCTTCCAAATGAGTAAACAGAATAACCTAAAAGAAGACGCACTTCATTATCATGCCAAAGGTCGTCCAGGTAAAATTCAAGTAATTCCTACCAAAGAATACGCCAACCAACGAGATTTATCCTTAGCCTATTCGCCAGGCGTTGCCGAACCTTGTTTAGCTATTGCCGAAAACGTTGAAGATGTGTATAAATATACTGCCAAAGGAAATTTGGTAGCCGTAATTAGTAACGGAACAGCCGTTTTAGGTTTAGGCGATATTGGTGCAGAAGCCAGTAAACCAGTAATGGAAGGCAAAGGATTATTATTTAAAATTTATGCTGATATTGATGTTTTTGATATAGAATTAAACACCAAAGATGTTGAAGAATTTATCAGAACGGTTAAAATTCTTGAACCAACGTTTGGTGGTGTAAACCTCGAAGATATTGCCGCCCCAGAATGTTTTGAGATTGAAGAACGCTTGAAAAAGGAATTAAATATTCCTATCATGCACGACGACCAGCATGGAACGGCGATTATTTCATCGGCAGGTTTATTAAATGCTCTTGAACTGACGGGCAAAGATATTGCTAAAATAAAAATTGTTATTAATGGGGCAGGGGCTGCCGCAATTTCTTGCACTCGCTTATATAATGCCTTGGGAGCTGACAAGAAAAATATTTTTATGTACGATTCCAAAGGCTTAATTCACCCTGCTCGTACTAATTTAGATGGTAAAAAAATTGAATTTGCTAATGATAATCTAGCCATAGATACTTCCTTAGCCGATGCCTTAGTAGGTGCTGATGTATTTATTGGTTTATCAAAAGGCAATATTTTGACGCAAGAAATGATAAAATCAATGGCAAAAGATTGTATCGTTTTTGCGATGGCAAACCCCACGCCCGAGATTTCGTATGAACTAGCAACGGCGGCTCGTGAAGATATTATCATGGCAACTGGTCGGTCGGATTATCCAAATCAAGTGAATAATGTGTTAGGTTTTCCGTATATTTTTAGAGGTGCGTTAGATGTTCGAGCAACGGAAATTAACGAAGCCATGAAGTTGGCAGCCGTGCGTGCCTTAGCCGATTTAACCAAGAAAAATGTTCCAGATAGTGTAAATTTAGCCTATGGCGAAGCAAATATAAGTTTTGGTAAAAATTATATTATTCCAAAACCTGTGGACCCTCGTTTATTAACCACCGTAGCCCCTGCCGTAGCTAAGGCTGCCATGGAGTCGGGTGTGGCTAAATTTCCTATTACCGACTGGGACGCTTATGAGGCACAATTAGCCAAACGTTTAGGACTAGAAAGTCGCCTTACAAGACGTATTATTAATAAAGCAAAACAAAATCCTAAGAAGGTTGTTTTTACAGATGCCGAAAATTTAGCTGTTTTAAAAGCTGTTCAAGAAATTCAAGATGAGGGTATTGCGATTCCAATTTTATTGGGTAATGCCGAAAAAATTAATGAATTATTAGCCTTAAATCATATTACCTTAAATGCTCAAATTATCGACCCGAATGGCGTTGAAAAAGCTCCTAATGTAGATAAATTTGCCGATATTTTTTATGAAAAACGCAAACGCAAAGGCACATCAAAAGCCGAAGCAATGGGCGTAATGAAAAAACGGACTTATTATGGAGCAATGATGGTAGAAACTGGTGAAGCTGATGCCTTGATTTCGGGTTTAACACTTAATTATCCTGCCACTATTCGTCCTGCTTTGCAGGTAATTGGGCAACAAGAAGGCGTTAAAAAAGTAGCTGGAATGTATTTGCTTAGAACTCGTTTTGGTCCTGTATTTTTGGCTGATACGTCTGTAAATTTCAATCCAACGGCAGAAGAAATTGTTGAGATTACGGAACTTGCTGCCAAAACAATTGAGCGTTTTAGCATTAAACCAAGAATTGCCTTAGTAAATTATTCAAATTTTGGCAGTGCCGATGGCGATGATGCTCTTAAAATGCAAAAAGCGGTTAAGATTCTCAAAGAAAAACACCTAGATATGGTGGTAGATGGTGAAATTCAAGCACATTTGGCTTTTGATACCGAATTGATGAAAGAAAATTATCCTTTCAGCGAATTGGCAAATGGAGCAGCCAATACCTTGATTTTTCCAAATCTTTCGGCTTCAAATATTGCTTATAATTTGGTAAAAGAATTAGCAGGAATTGAAAAAGTTGGACCAATTTTATTGGGCTTAAAAAAACCTGTTCATGTGTTGCAAATGGGTTCTACCGTGCGTGAAATTGTAGATATGGTAGCCATTGCAGTAGTAGAAGCACAAGGGTTGGAGAAGTAAATTACACAAAAAATTTATCAAAAACACTTTTTTCGTAGCGATGGGGTTGCAACCCCATCGCTATTGATATAGCTGAATAATTTTTGCGTTATTTACTTCACCAACTCGCCATACAAATCAAATTCCTCTGCATTATTAATTTTCACATCTGCAAAATCGCCTAAACGTACATATTCTGTGGCTGGAATTAATACTTCATTATCTACTTCGGGCGAGTCAAATTCGGTACGACCAATAAAATAACCGCCTTCTTTTCTGTCGAATAATGTTTTGTAGGTTTTGCCAATTTTTGCTTGGTTCAATTCTGCCGAAATACCTTGTTGAAGTTCCATAATAATATCGGTACGTTCTTGCTTAATTTCTGCTGGAATATCATCAGGCATTGAAAACGAATGCGTATCATCTTCGTGCGAATATTGAAAAATACCTAACCGCTCAAACCGCATTTTTTCTACAAAATGATACATTTCTTCAAAATGTTCTTCGGTTTCGTGCGGGTGTCCTGCAATTAAAGTAGTTCTGATAGCAATATCAGGTACTTTATCTCGAATAGCATTTACGAGGGCTTCGGTTTTTGGGCGGTCAATACCACGACGCATAATTTTTAACATCTCCGACGAACCATGTTGCAAAGGCATATCAAGATACTTACAAACATTCGGTCGGTTTTTCATAACCTCCAAAATATCCATCGGAAAACCTGCTGGATAGGCATATTGCAAACGAATCCAATCGATGCCTTCTACGTCAGAAAGTTTATCGAGCAAATTGGCTAAATCACGTTTTTTGTATAAATCTAAGCCATAATAAGTTAAATCTTGGGCAATTAAAATGAGTTCTTTTGTACCTCTTTTGGCTAAACTTTTAGCTTCCAAAACTAGCTCATCAGCCGAACGGCTCACATGATTTCCACGCATTAATGGAATAGCACAAAAACTACAAGGGCGGTCGCAACCTTCGGCAATTTTTAAATACGCATAATGCGTTGGCGTAGTTAAAAGACGTTCGCCAACTAATTCATGTTTGTAATCGGCTTTTAGGGTTTTTAGCATTCTTGGCAACTCATTTGTGCCAAACCACGCATCTACGGTAGGAATTTCAACTGACAATTCATCTTTATAACGATGTGATAAACAGCCAGTTACATATACTTTATCTACAATGCCTGCTTCTTTTGCATCGGCATATCGCAGAATGGTATCAATGGATTCTTGCTTGGCATTATCTATAAAACCGCACGTATTAATAATGACAATGTTGGCATCATCTTTCTTGCCTTCGTGTTCTACATTCATGCCGTTTCCTCGAAGTTGTGTAAATAATACTTCCGAATCTACGGTGTTTTTTGAACAACCTAATGTAACAATATTGATTTTATTTTTTACTGTACCTTTTGTCTTCATTCATCTTAAATTTTAGCAAAATTACGCCAAAAAATGCAATAAGTAATTGATTTTTGGCAAAAAGTAGATGAGGCACACTTCAAAAGTGTGCCTCCATCTTATCTGTTAAGCTAAAATCTTCACTTTTGCTTTCTTCCAATCTACCAATTTATCGGCTTCTCGAACATCAATGAAAGGGTGTTTTTTAGCTACTTCGTACAATTTTGGCATACAACCTTTTAACCCATAATATGATTTAAACTTTCGAGCAAGGCTCAAATCTTCAATCATGGGTTGCTGATAATCAAAATCTCGTGGGTGAAAATAGGTCATTACATAATCCGATTTTTTCCAAAGATTATCTAACAACATTTCTGGAAATAATCGAAAATATCCTCCGCCAGAAAAAATAAGATTTTGTCCAAATTTTTGGTATAAATTAATCGGAAATTCTTTTAATTTCATGCCATTTATTTCAATAAAACAAGGTTCGGCAACGCCAAAATCAGAAAAACCACCATGAGCCCTTGCCGCAGGAAAAACTGAACAATCTATCTCGATGCCATTTTGCAATAAAATCTCAAATGCTCCTTGATTTTCTTTGCCAATCGAAAAACCTGGTGCTCGATAAGCTCGAACTTTTTTGCCCGTAATGTTCTCTAATGCCCCAATCGAGGTTTTTAAATCTTCCGAAAATACTTTTTCAGATTGTTCATAAACCAGTTGGTGCAAGTCAGAATGTGTAGCAACTTCATAGCCTAATTCATCAATCCGTTTGATAACTTCGGGGTATTTCCGAGCAACCCAGCCAATACAAAAAAACGTAGCCGACTGATTTGTGTCGGCTAAAAGTTTAAATATTTTATCCATATTTTTATGAATACGGCATTCATATTTTGCCCAATCGGCTTCGGTTTTAGTGGCTTTGTGGTCTAGTAAATGAAACCACTCTTCAATATCAAAGGTTAAAATATTCATTGCGTAGAATTTAAGAAAGAACTGTGCTTGTCTAAAATCTGAATGCTAATTAATGTAAAAAATGTCTAATTCCAGTAGTTACCATTGCCATATCGTTGGCATTACAAAAATCAATAGATTCTTTATCACGAATAGACCCACCAGGTTGTACCACTGCTCGAACACCTGCTTTATGAGCAATTTCTACACAATCGGCAAAAGGGAAAAATGCTTCTGATGCCATTACCGCCCCATTTAAATCAAACCCAAATTCACGAGCTTTTTCGATGGCTTGTTTTAGGGCATCAACTCGTGATGTTTGCCCAACGCCACTGGCTAATAATTGCCCATCTTTTGCCAAAACTACGTTGTTTGATTTTAAATGTTTACAAATTTTCAAAGCAAATTCCATGGCTTTTGTTTCTTCATTTGTAGGAATTTTTGTGGTAACAACTTTATAATCTTTTTCTGTTTCGGTCGATAAATCTTTTTCTTGTTCTAAAACACCGTTCAGCAAAGTTCTGAATTGTTTTTTTGCTAAATCAACTTTTTTACGTAATAATAAACGACGGTCTTTTTTCTTTTTCAACACTTCTAACGCTTCGGCATCTATTGACGGAGCAATTAAAATTTCAAAGAAAAGTTTGTTTAATTCTTCCGCAGTTGCTAAATCTACATGACAATTAGCAATAATTACGCCCCCAAATGCCGAAACTGGGTCGCAAGCCAAGGCGTTTAAGTAAGCCTTTTTAGCACTTTCTGCCGAAGCAACACCGCACGCATTATTATGTTTTACGATAACAAAAGTTGCTTGGTTTTTATCAAATTCATCAATCAAACGCACACACGCATCTACGTCCATTAAGTTATTATATGACAATTCTTTGCCATGCAATTGCTCGAACATTGCTCCTAAATCGCCATAAAAAGTAGCGGCTTGGTGCGGATTTTCGCCATAACGCAACGCCCCCTTGCCCCCAAAGGGGGTACACCACTGGATTGCTTCAAATGAAAAATCAGTTTCAGCAACTCCCCCTTCGGGGGGTGGGGGGCTAAAATAGTGGTTAATTGCCGTATCATAATGCGAACTTGTAGCAAAGGCTTCGGTGGCAAAATGGCGGCGGTCGAACATATCAGTACTGCAATTTTTTGAGCTAAGAATATTATAAATCTTGCTGTATTGCGAGCGTGAAGAAACAATTAAAACATCATTGAAATTTTTGGCTGCGGCTCTAATTAACGAAATTCCACCAATATCAATTTTTTCAATAATTTCCGCATCTTTTGCCCCCGATGCTACGGTTTCTTCAAAAGGATATAAATCTACGATTACTAAATCTATGGGCGGAATTTCAAATTTTTCTGCCGTTTTTACATCGCTTTCGTCATCTCTACGGTATAAAATTCCGCCAAAAACTTTTGGGTGCAAGGTTTTTACACGACCACCAAAAATAGACGGATAAGACGTTAAATCTTCTACGGCTGTAACAGGAATCTGTAAATCTTCAATGAATTTTTGCGTGCCGCCTGTTGAATAAAGTTTTACGCCATTTGCGTGCAAAAGTTCAACAATTTTATCTAAGCCATCTTTGTAATAAACCGAGATTAAGGCAGATTGTATTTTTTTTGTCATTATAATAAATGATTTTTTATTGATAGAGATTTCAAAACAGTAAATCACTGGCAAAAGTAAGGCTTTTTTATAGGAAAACTTCTCGAAAATATGGAACTTTCGGCAAGATATTAAAAATAAAAATAGATAAATGGAAGCAACAGAATTAAAAACAATTCCTTTGGGCGAACTTCACGCTAAAATTGGTGGTAAAATGGTGCCTTTTGCAGGTTATATAATGCCTGTAAGATATTCATCAGATATGGAAGAACATAATTGCGTAAGAAATGACGTAGGCGTTTTTGATGTGTCGCACATGGGCGAATTTATTTTATCAGGCGAAAAAGCGTTGGATTTAGTTCAAAAAATTATCTCAAATGATGCGTCAAAATTATATGATGGCAAAATATTATATGCCTATTTACCCAACGAAATTGGCGGAGCAGTTGATGATTTATTAGTGTATAAAATTTCAGATAACGAATATTATTTGGTGGTAAATGCTTCGAATATTGATAAAGATTGGAACTGGATTTCGAGCCAAAATACGGAAGGTGTTTCGATGAAAAATATTTCGGAAGAAACGTGCCTTTTTGCTGTTCAAGGACCAAAAGCCGTAGCAACGATGCAAAAATTAACCGATTTAGACTTGG
>JAHDVF020001567.1:0-159307 GCA_022606425.2 Lepidostoma basale
GAAGTTAGGGGAGATGTAGGTAATGGGAGTCACTTAAGCGAGAATTGAAAAAAAAAACTAACTATTAGTTAACTATTTATTGCTTAAGCCTTATTATAAACTTTAGTTATTAAACTATTAATTGAGATCACCTTTAATCACTTTGGCTTTTTACTTTTGGAACAATAATCATTTAAAAAAAAAACAGGTTTGACCACCATTGCCCACATCTGTTGGCAATGGTGGTCAGCATGTTGACAATGGGAGTCAACACAAATCGTACACATAATTGCAAGCTGAGTCCCACCCAGTGCAATCTGAATGAGCCCAAAGCCCACATGAAGTGCATCGGAACCACATCTCATTATCTCGCCCGAATTCGCCGCATACAAGACATTGGTTGTCAGAATCTTCTGCATCATCGTTTTTGTCGTCCTGGTACAAGTCATCAGTGTTCATATCTAACGCTGAAGAATTGTTCGATTCCTGCAGAATTTTCTTCTTTATCTATTTTTTTCGCGTACCTCTTCTGAAGACTCGAAAATGGGATGTTCATTGTTTTAGCGGCTTTTCTTATTGAATAACCTTGTTCATCGATGAGCTCCACGGCCTTTTTCAGGTTAGCTATGGACCAGTTAGCCTTATTTGTCTTTCTAGGACGAACGTTCGGTATCTACAAACCAAAAATAAGATTATTTTATCGAAGACAGGAAATGTTAACAATAAGGGTCACCTGACTCCGATTGCCTACATCGGTAAAAAAGAGAAAAAACCTACCTTGACATAAAAGTAAAAGTGATAGTGGTAAAATGAGTTTGAAATCACGATCTAAAATGCTTTAGTCATTACATATCACAAGCGCAAAAAGAAACACTCAGTAGTTTGATCCTTACCTTCGGATTTGTCCACTCGAAAAATTAGATCAGAAGGGCCCGAAAACTTCTTACGTCTACCACTCTCTAGCACGTGATGCGAACTGAGTAAGCTGCATACCGCGGATGTTACCGGCAAACAGCTAGCATATGACGTCACTGAAACCGCCATCACGCGTATTGTTTTCGAATTAAAGGGGTGACTCCCATTGCCAACTGACTCCCATTGCCTACATCTCCCCTAAGTGAGATGTGCGATGAATTTAATAACAAGTGTTTGGATATTTTGTGTGTGACTGAATGCATGGTTAAAGAGTGCGGATCTAGAGAGCATGATAATAAGTTCATCTTATGGTCAGGGGTATCACAAGAACAAAGGGGAGGTCAGGGTGTGGCAGCGCTTCTAGCTCCAAGGATGGTAGAATGTATGAAAGGATACGAATGTATAAGTCCTAGACTGATGTGGATCCGCTTCAAAATTGGATTGACAAGAGTATTACTCATAATTGGGTATGCTCCTGTTAATAGCGAAGATGAAGCTGTGAAAGATGAGTTCTGGGATAGTGTAAACGAGATAGCAGCGAGTAAGAACGTGAACGAAAGAATTATTTTAGCAGGAGATTTGAATGGATGGGTAGGAATCCAAAGGACTGGTTATGAAGAATGTCTCGGTAAGTATGGTGATAGTAGGACGAACGATAATGGAAGGAGAGTGCTTGGTGTATGCCTGGAGTGGAGCCTCTTTGTGTCAAACACGATGTTTGATCATAAGAGGATCCATCAGTATACATGGGAGAGAGGGAATGAAAGGACGACTATCGATTACGTCATCGTTGACTCTAGATTACGGACGGACACTGTGGATACCAGAGTGTTCAGAGGGGCCGAACTCGGAACTGACCATTTTTTGGTGGTGACAAAGATAAACCTGTTCCGAGGTTGGCGCACCAAGAAGAACAAAACAGTGACCGCCCCATCTAGAGTTAAAATAGAAAAACTCCAAATCGATGACGTAAAAGAGAGTTATCTGACGAAAGTGAATGAGAGGCTGAGTGGTCTAGAATCTGAATTTATAAGTATAGACGAGATCTGGAACAAATTGAAAGAAAGTCTATGTGAAACAGCGAAAGAGGTATGTGGTACATGTGTGCAAGGAAGAAGGAATGGAGATGCTTGGTGGGATGACTGTGTAAAAATTCTGGTCAAAGAAAAGAAGGATGCATGGTTAAATATGATATCTGTGGATAAAAGAGATTGCGAGAAATATAAAAGAGCAAAAGAAGCATACAAAGTTTGTAAGATGAATGTCAAGTTGAAAGTGAGAGAGAAAAAGGATAAACTGAAGGAGGAAGACGGTCTCAAGATGACGAGTCACTTTCAGAGCAACATAAAAATGTTCTGGAAGGAAGTCAAAAAGGCCCGGAATCCTCCCGAAAATGGTTGTGCGAAAGCAATTTTGAGTTGTGAGGGAAGAATGATTACTGATTTTGACAGTATACAAGGAAGATGGATGGAATACTTTAAAGATGTATATGGCAGTGAAATGACTGAGAGTTCAATGAGAAGGAGCGTTACAAATGTGAGTTGTACGAATAGCGAAAGAGATATGACAGAAATAAGTTTGAACGAAATAGTAAAATCTGTAAGCTGTATGAAAGGTGGAAAAGCTGTTGGTTATGATTGTGTCGCTTTGGAGTTTATTAAAAACGGTGGGCCAGTTGTTGCAGCGTGGTTATACAGACTCTTTAACCAGTGTTTAGAGGAAGGATATACGCCGCTCGACTGGAGGAGGGCTGTTATCATGCCTCTGTATAAGGGAAAGGGGTCTCGTATGGACTGCGGAAATCACCGGGCAATAAGTCTGTTAAGCGCCGTTGGTAAACTCTACGGCCGAATTTTAATAGAAAGAGTAAAAAAGACGACGACTGAAAGAGTATGGGATGTTCAAGGCGCTTTTATGACCGGAAGAGGATGTATGGATCAGATTTTTGCACTTCGAACGCTTGCGGAGAAGTTTATGGCCAAAAACCGTAAGCTTTTCTGTGCGTTTGTCGATTTGCAAAAAGCCTATGATCGAGTGAACAGAGATAAACTGTGGTCAATCTTGTCCGAATACGAGTGAGCACAAAACTGATACGGGCGGTTGCTTCTCTCTACGAAGGGAGCACTGCCAGTGTTAGGGTAAATGGAGACATCACGCCTTGGTTTGATATCACGAAGGGTGTTAAGCAGGGCTGCGTGATGTCTCCATGGTTGTTCAATCTGTATATGGACAAGTGTATGAAAGAACTTAAAGGTATAAATGCTGGTGCTAAGATGAGTGATTTGTCTGTAAACTGTCTGCTTTACGCGGACGATGCCGTTCTCGTTGCGGATAGTGCGGACGAATTACAAGTCTTGGTGTCGAGAATGAATGAGGTATGCAAGTCAAATGATTTAATGATGAATGTCGGAAAGTCAAAGGTGATGGTTTTCGAAAGGGAAGAGCAAATGACAGTTTGTAATATAAGTGTGAACGAAGAGAACTTGGAACAGGTGAGGGAATTTGTGTATTTAGGTAGTATGTTCACAGCAGATGCCCGAACGGATAGTGACGTCGAAAGAAGGGTTGGTGCGGGTAACAAAGTGAATGGAGCTTTAAAAATAGTTATTGGAAACAAGAATTTATCAATGAAAGCGAAAACGGCCGTTCACAATGGAGTTCTGGTCCCAACCTTAATGTATGGAAGCGAAGCATGGAACTGGCAAAAGAAGGATGAGAGTAGAATAAATGCGGTAGAGATGAGGTCCCTAAGACGTATGTGTGGTAGAACGATATACGACAGAATCTCAAATGCTGATATAAGAAAGGAATGTAGAGCGGAAGAAGGTATAATGAACAAAATTATGAAAGGATCGCTGCGTTGGTTCGGACATATGGAACGCATGGATGGAGAAAGAATGGTTAAGAAAGTATACGTTAATGATGTAAATGGGGTACGAAGTCGAGGCAGACCGAGGAAAACATGGCATGACCAAATTAATCAAATTTTAAAGGTTGGTCATGTTAGAAGTCGGAGGAATCGACGTGCGTGTATGACTCGTTGTATGAATGTGGAGGAAGCTAGAGAGGTTTGCCAGGATAGAGTAGTGTGGCGGTCCATTCTCTCTGCCTACCCCTGCGGGGAAACGGCGTGATGGTTTTGTTGTTGTTGTTGTTATATATATATATAGTATATATATGATATATATATATATATATATATATATATATATATATATATATATATATATATATATATATATATATATATATATATATATATATATATATATATATATATATATATATATATATATATATATATATATATATATATATATATATATATATATATATATATATATAATAGTATATATATATATATATATATATATATATATATATATATATATATATATATATATATATATATATATATATATATATATATATATATATCATTACTATATTATTATATATTCTGATTTTGAAAATTTGGTTTGGTTCATGTGGTTCTCCTGTCAATTTGGAAATATTTCGCGTATAAGTGAATTGTTTTGGTCAATTTAACTGTTGCCGCACTTAATAGTGACACGTATAATAGTTAATATAGCTTAATAGTGACACGTATAATAGTTAATATAGGCAGCGGGCGCGAGCGATACTTGTATCAGCTGCGAGCGCTCCAACAGATCTGACAAAACTCGCCTCGCGACCACTCATCGAGTGTTCTCCGAGGAGTGTCCTCACTACCAGAGGCACGTCGTCGCTTACAGGGCCAGGGTGGATTATGGCCAGTGAAGCGTCGACGAATTGGGAATGCAGGGTTGCTCAAGCAAACCTTCAACGGTGCGAGACAGCCACCCTATCGTTTCTTAGAAACATCACATCACTAAAATATGACGTCGCGATTATTCAGGAGCCGTACACTGGACGCGCGGGAATAATTACCAAGTCAACGTACGACGGTCCGGTGTACCAAAAAGGCAGTGCGGATTCGCCGGCTAAAGCGGCCGTGATTATTTTGAACCCGAAACTGGCCGAGAGATCTATTCTTCTGGACGAGCACAGCGATCGCGCGAACATATTTGTACAGGCAGAAGTGGGAGGACCTCCTTTGGTGGTGGGCTCTCTCTACTTTCCTCCAGGCGATGACATAGACGCCGGACTCCTCAAAGCCGGTGAGCTGATAGACAAGAAGAGGCACCACCGCATCCTGATCGGGGCCGACGTCAACGCGAAGAGCATTTGGTGGGGGAGTAAACGAACCGACAAGAGAGGAGACAGGGTCGATCAATTTATTTCCCACAACCAGCTACACGTGTTGAACGAGGGCTCCGTTCCGACTTTCGAAACGATGCGAGGGAGCGCTCTTCTCAGCAGCGTCATCGACGTGACCGTCTGCTCCGCCAACCTCATCAAGGAAGTGGAGCACTGGAGGGTGGATAGAGACATAGCCGCCTTGTCCGACCACAACGCCATCACTTTTACCGTGTCGCTGCGCAAGAGCCCCGACGCCGGGAGATGCGAAACTACATTCCTGTACAAGACGAGCAGAGCGAACTGGAAAAAATTTGACAAGTCGCTACTAATTAACCTCGTATCCAAACAGCTCACAGTCGAAAACATCGAATCTAACACGCGACAAAGCGCGCTCAACAGGCAGGTGGGGGACTACATCGAGGCAATCGCGGACGCGTGTCGGGAGTCAATACCGACCATCAAGCCTCCCGAGCGCCGGAGGAACCCGTGGTGGAACTCAGACCTGGACGACATGAAGAGGGAGGTCGTCCGGGCCAGAAGAAAACTCGCCAGTTCCGGCCCAGTCCGCAAGGAGCTCGTGACGTTGCCCGCCTATCTAGAAATAAAGCAAAAATATAAAGACGCGATCAAACACGCGAAGATAAACAGCTGGAAAGAGTTCTGCTGCATTCAAAATAAAGAGACGGTCTGGTCGTCTGTACAGAGGATCACGAAGAGCGCCCGGCGTCCGCCTCCCGCCACCCTCAAATTCGGGAATAACACCACCGACTCCGCGCTTGAGACGGCGACCGCACTTCTGGAACATTTTTTCCCCGCAGACGTAACTTCACGCGAAACGCCCGAGCAGCTCTGCATTCGCCGAAACGACTACGAGTCACTGCTCGCGGAGGACGACGTCCCATTCGCGGCTGAGGAGATCTCTAGAGTGCTGAATAACATGGATCCAACCAGAGCGCCGGGACGAGACCATCTCACCTCGGACATCTGCTCGAGAGCTTTCGCGACCGCCCCCGAGGTGCTGACCGGCATCTTCAATGCCTGTCTGCGTTTGGGGACCTTTCCGATTCTGTGGAAAATAGCGAGAGTCAAAGTCATTCCGAAGCCCAATAAGGACGACTACGGAGAAGTCGCCTCCTACAGACCCCTGGGACTGCTTCCTGTGCTGGGAAAGACGCTCGAAAAGCTCCTGATCAACCGCATCTCCTGGAGATTCGGAGGACGGGGAGCGCTCAGCGTCCGCCAGTACGGATTCACCCGGCAGATGGGCACTGAGGACGCGATGGTATCTGCGGTCGGCCTTATCAAGAAAGCAAACAGCGAGGGGTGTCACGCTTGTGTGATATCCCTAGACATCAAAGGGGCGTTCGACAACGCCTGGTGGCCCCATCTGCTGTCGCAGCTCGCCCGACATGACTGTCCGAGAAACGTCTACGGCGTCTTCAAAGACTACCTCTCGGACAGGACTGTGGAGATACGACACGCAGGGGCCTACTCGAGCAGGTCGACGAGCAAGGGCTGCATCCAGGGATCAGCCTGCGGACCGGTTCTCTGGAACATAGCGCTGGACGAGCTTCTGCAGCTGCCGTATCGCGAGGAAGTCCACATCCAGGCTTTCGCCGACGACGTGCTACTGATCGTGAGGCACCGAGACGTCGGAGCCGTGGAAGCGATAGTCAACGAAACACTCCAACAGATCATCTCCTGGGGGGATCGAGTCAAATTGCAATTCTCAGAGGAGAAAACTAAGGCTTTGTTCATCACGAGAAGAAAGGCGTCAACCCCTAACCTCGTGATGAACGGGAAGCCTCTCCCGCTGTCCAAGGACTGCAAGGTTCTGGGGATTGTATTAGACGACACTCTCAACTGGAGTAAACACGTGGACATGGCGTGCAAAAAGGCCGTCAATTACACCAAAAAGCTGACGTGCATGGCGAAGGCCACATGGGGACTCAGCCCGGAGGTACTGCGGGCCCTTTATATCGGCGTGGTGGAGCCGACCATCACCTATGCGGCGAGCGTCTGGGCAGAAGCGGCATGCAGGAATAACATCCAGCTGAAGCTGAACAGGGTGCAGAGAACGATAGGCATTAGAATTTGTAAGGCCTATAGGACCGTCTCTCTGACCTCTGTTCAAGCGATAGCAGACCTGATGCCGTTGGACCTGAGGCTCAAGGAGCTCAAAATGATAGGTGATGTCAAACGAACCGGCTCGATTGAACTCTTACCGGGGGGCCGCGGGTACCAGGGTGTCGTCAAGTGGACGGAGCTGCCGCATCCTGTCGAGCAGACCGGGGAATTGACGGCCCACCCTGAGACATACAGAAGAGATGCATTCCCCTCTGACGAAATTGATATTTACACAGATGGAAGTAAGACCGAAGGAAAGGTTGGCGCGGCGTTCGCAGTGTTTGGCGCAGCCGGAGAGTTAAAGTGTAGGAAGCTGCCAATGGCGGATTACTGCACGGTATTCCAGGCCGAACTCTTCGCCATCGCAGAGGCCCTGAGATGGGTCGTCGCCGACACCTCGTGGAGGAAAGTCAACGTATTGACAGACTGCATGAGCGCGACGAAGGCTCTGAGCGACGGCGCGCCCACCAATCCGATGGTCTTTCAGATTCAAAAGTCTTCCAAAATTCTTAGAGACCGAGGTACCGAGTGCAGCTTCTTGTGGATCAGAGGTCACAACGGGCTGGAAGGGAACGAAAGAGCAGATGAGCTGGCTAAAGCGGCCGCCCTTAGAGTCAAAACTGCCAAGCTCTACTCTGAGTTTCCTCTCAGCTACGCAAAGCGCACTATCAGAGAACACACGAATCAGCTGTGGGAAGAGAGATACGAGAACAGCGCCACCGGAAGCGGGACCAAGAATTTTCTCCCCTCCATAAGAGATGCGAAAGAGCTGAGGAAGAGAATAGCACCTTCGTTCCAGCTCTCGCAAATTCTCACTGGGCATGGTGCTACCCTCTCGTATCTACACAGATTCAAGATCAAAGACTCACCGCACTGTCCCTGTGATTCACAAACAGAGCAAACAGTAAAACACATCATCACCCACTGCCCAATCTTCACGCGTGAGAGATGGAAACTGGAGAAGGAGTGTCAAAGAAGAGACATCCACATCACAGATCTTCCGGCCATCCTCCGCAACAAAGATACACTATGCAGTTTCGTGGACTTCGCAACCACGGTGGTGGATCGGTTGCGGGTCAGTAATAAATAACAATTGTATTTTTTTTACAGGTACGTCGCGTCCCGACTGAGGTTTTCCATGGTTCCCTCAGTTGTAAGGCAAATGTCGGGATGCTTATTAGCTAGTCCATGGAATCCCATAGATAGGAACTCCCCTTCTTTAATTTTTCTTCTCTCCCCTCTAAACTCTTTTTTTTTTCTTTTTCTCGGCAAATCTCTGCCACCCCAAAGATACACTACTTCGCTGAAATGCCAATTAAACAAGTCCACACCGCCCTGACAAATAAAATGCAGGGCAACAAAAATAGAAAAAAAAAAAAAATAGTTAATAGTGACACGTAATACGTTTGTATTGTTTTGCTGTTAAAATTATATTAGTTTTATCGTTTTTATAAAGAATTTTGACAGGTGTAAAAATAAAATTTTCATTTGTTCCAATGACAATTTGAATAATTTCTTCAATATTATTTTTAAGTTCTTGCTGGTAAAGTGCCTAATTACAGCTAATTTAAAAAAACGGTGGATACGTGTAACATAAATTAAATAAACAGAAAAATCCGGATCGTCCATGTCAACATGTGCAACATCGAAAAAAACATTATGTGTTATTACATTATGTGCTAAATTAAAAAGGTGAATTCGTGGAACATAAATTAAATAGACAATTTGTGCACCATCTAAAAATATTTTTTTTTTTTAAAAATTATTTTTATTTTGTTATTTTATTTTATATCATTGTTTTTTTATATTATTTGTTTTAGATTTATTTTGTGGGTGTTGGACGATCAAAGTGTGCGCGGGAGATGCCTATTGGTGGCGATGAGGTTCGCAACCCATCACACCGCGTCTCCCGCGGGGCGAAAAGAGAAGGATGGAGTGCCGCATCAGTAAAAAGTGTGACAGTCCGTTACACTACTTGGGGAGACGGCGTGATGGTTAGTTAGTTGGATTGCTAATATATATATATATATATATATATATATATATATATATATATATATATATATATATATATATATATATATATATATATATATATATATATATATATATATATATATATATATATATATATACTATACTAACTATATATATATATATATATATATACTATATATATATATATATATATATATATATATATATATATATATATATACTATTCTATATATATATATATATATATAAGTTCACGTATCTCGGCACGGTCATGACGGAAGCCAACGATATGCACGCCGAGTTGGAGCACAGAGTTCAAAAAGCCCACGAGCTGCAGTCTCCTTGAAGACGTTCTTAAAATCCAAGCTTCTATCCAGAAACACCAAGAGTTCTGTGGCCACAGGAAGTAGTAAAAATAAACTAACTAACTAACCATCACGCCGTCTCACTGTAGGGGTAGGCGGAATGAATGGACTGCCACACTTTTCTTTCCTGACATATTTCTCTCGCTTCCTCAACATTCATACATCGTGTCATGCACGCGCGTCGATTTCTCTGACGTCTCATATGGCCGACATTCAATATTTGATTTATTTGATCGTGCCACGTTTTCCTCGGTCTTCCTCTATTTTTGGTTCCATATACGAGTACATCGTTAACATATACTTTTTTAACCATTCTTTCTTCATTCATTCTTCCTATGTGTCCAAACCATCGTAATGATCCTTTCATTATTGTGTTCATAACACCATCATTCGCACCGCATTCACTTCTTATATTTTCATTCGACACTCTATTATACACAGAGTATCTACACATTTGTCTAAGAGATCTCATTTCTACTGCATTTATTCTACTTTCATCCTTCTTTTGCTAGTTCCTTGCTTCGCTTCCATACATAAGGGTCGGTAGAAGAACACCATTGTACACTGCCATTCTAGCTTTTATTTCAACTATCTGTGATGATTATTTTTTGTTAGATTTTGGACATGAAAACAGAAAAGTGATTGAAAAATTATTTGCATTTTAATAGGAAAAACGTTTAAAAAAATTTCAACACGAGCGAAATGTGAATCCGAATTAGGTTCACAAAAGTGACTACGAAAAATCATTTTTGAGCGTTGAGCCGATAAGTGATTTGTTTTTTTTTCAGTGTCGCCAGCAAATGCCGATACCCAAATAGAAAAAAAAAACAATACAGTTAGCCAGCATTGAATTTTTGTTTGGCGTTGAAAATATTTTAATCCGAAAGTGGATTACGGTATACGAGTGCAAAGGACATTTTGTGAAATCAGAACATTATTTGTTGGAATATCGAAAAGCCGACGTGAAAATTCAAATATGAAAGGTAATTTTTTTTTTAATATAATAATTTTTATATTCCATTTTCAATTATAATATTCATATAGATACAATACGTAGTCATATTAAAATTTTTAAGCAAAAATGGTAGTGCACAATGGTGTTCTTGTTTCGACCCTTATGTATGGAAGCGAAGCATTGAAGTGGCAAAATAAGGATGAAAGTAGAATAAATTTAGTAGAAAGAAGGCTCATTTTTAAGTTCTTTTTTTAATTTTTTTATTATTTTTTTTTTTTAAAAGACTAATACCAAGGATTTTAATCAATGATATTAGAATTTATTTTACTATCTTCAATGTGAGCAGAAAACAGCTCATTATTATGAAGAAGGAATCTGGTCGTGTCCAGGCTTGAAACCATATCCCCTGGATCAGGAGCCAAGCGTTCTATCCCCTAGACCACCACCCAAATCTTTTATAAGGGTTGGAACCAGAACTTGACTTTTCGGCCTTAAACTTGGCCGTTTTCGAACCAGAACTGTATTGATCTATAGTATTTTCTACGGCATTTATTTTGGGAATGCTCGGAACAAATTCTCTACAGTTTCGAAGAGACAGGCATCTATTATAATAACCCAAATCTTTAGATTAATCAGGGGATATTTCGAGAACTCGGCCGTATTGGAGGATGTTGGTCTTTTTGTCCCCGATAGATATCTCCGACAGCGACAGCACATATTGTTTTACCTACCGGCCGCCACAACCAACATGCCTCTGGTGACACCGGTAGGAAGAGCAATTAGTCTGTTGAACGCGGTCTCCTCGGAGATCGACGTCTTTCATATTAGTGAAAGTAAGTTCAGAAAGCAAATACTCTCGAATTTAGAAAGCATCTTGTCTTCCTATTGCCGAACCATCTCTAATGCGTTCCTGGTATTATGTTGAAAGTATATAATATTTTACCTGTACTCAAACAAAACTGCCTTAAACATTTGTGGTGTTTGTAATGTATTTTGAGTAAATAAACTGATTTGATTTGATTTAAACAGGATACCAAATTGATTGTTTGATGTAATAGTATGTCAAAATGAAAGAGCGTGGGATCAATCCAATCTTTACGAAATTAATTTTCTGATGGTTATTAGGTATCCTATCCAAAAAAGCTAAGATGGCAGTGCACAATGGTGTTCTTGTGCCGACCCTTGTGTATGGAAGTGAAGCATGGAACTGGCAAAAGAAGGATGAAAGTAGAATAAATGCAGTAGGAATGAGATCTCTAAGACGAATGTGTGGCAAATCTGTATATGATAGAGTGACAAATGCAAGTATAAGAAGTGAATGTGGTGTGAATGAAAGTGTTATGAACAAAATAAGGAAAGGGTCATTAAGATGGTTTGGACACATGGAAAGAATGAGTGAAGTCAGAAGGGTAAAGAAGGTATATGTAAACGGCGTGAACGGAGCTAGAAATAGAGGAAGGCCGGGGAAAACGTGGCATGATCAAATCAAATATTGAATGTCGGTCACGTGAGGAGTCGGAAAAATCGACGTGCGTGCATGACAAGATGTATGAATGTAGAGGAATCGAGAGAAGTATGTCAGGACAACAGGGTGGCGTTCCATTCTTTCTGCCTACCCCTCCGGAGAGACGGCGTGATGGTAAGTTAGTTAGTTAGTTAGTTAGTTATTAAGTAAGTCAGTGTTAACCTCAACGTGCGTACTGCCCCAACCGTGGGGCGCTGAAATACCTTATATGAGTATGGCCCCATACGTGGGGCGCAATGATTATTTCTTAATTACGTCAGAATTTAGACTACTAGCGACATTAACTGATTAGACCAAACAATAAACTAATTAACATAATTGTTACATGTTTTACCTGTAATAAATAAACAATATAATCGAATCCTTTGGCCTCCTCTCACATTGCTGTGCTGACGATCAGCAACATTATTTTTTCTGCAATCCTGATGACACCAAACATCTTACGTCAATAACTGTCAACTGCATTGATGCCATATCCAGATGGATGGCATCAAACAAACTTAAACTAAATCCATCCAAAACGGAATTTCTCTGGACTTCTTCCGCAAAGCGTCAACATCTTATCGATCATTCTTCAATTTCAACAGCTGACAATGATATCGTTCCCAAAAACTCAACAAAGATTCTTGGTGTTTATCTTGACGCAAATCTGTCTCTAAAATCCCAAATTAATAACACGGTCAGCGCTAGTTTCTTCCACCTAAGACGATTAAAATCCGTCAAAAGGAGTATTCCCCATGACACTTTCAAAACTCTTGTAAATTCCTTCGTTGTGTCACGACTTGATTATTGTAATGGAATTTATGCAAACATTCCAAAACAACAAATAAACAAATTTCAATCTGCGTTCAATGCAGCAGCAAGGCTCATTAAAGGCATTCCAAAAAAGTCCCATATAACACAACATCTCAAAGAACTTCACTGGCTTAAAAGTCCAGAAAGAATCCAGTATAAACTCTGCTGGACAGTCTTCAAAGCGCTACATGGAATGGCACCAAGTTATATATCTGAACTCTGTATAACGGACAGCCTAAATTCACGGAAATCCACACTTCGCTCGGCAAACTCCTCAGCAATAGGAAGATTAGTTGAGCCTGCCCCAGTACAAATTTCGGGGATCGAGCGTTCGCGGTAGCCGGTCCATCAGCTTGGAACAATCTCCCTTCACACCTAAGATGCATAAATGATCCGACAGATTTCAGATCTAAATTGAAAACCCATCTCTTTCATTTTAAACATTTATACTTTGTTCTACTATACTTTTAAACCGATCGTTTTTTAAGCGGTCACATTTAGATTTTTAGATTTAAAACACGTCTTAATGCGCCCTTGAGGTGTTTACATCACAAAAACGGCGCTTTAAAAGTTAGCATATTATTATTATTATTATTATTATTATTATTATTATTATTATTAATATTTAAAAATGTCATTAATTTTTTAGTACCCAAGAAGTCCACCACAAATTGAATTTAAACTAGTTTTTACCTCACGTCGATATAACTTAAAGTTTCCCGGCTGCGAGAAGTCGGCAGAGTGAATGAAGGTAGAGTTTAATGTAAATAGAACATTTTTCATTGCCATTTCTCAATTTCTCGCTATTTTTCAAATGAACTCGCAACCTGAAAAATAGTAGTCTTATTCGCCAAGCACGTTTTACACAAATAACAGAATCGGTATAGTTATTCTAACTTAAGCCACCGAGCATTATGTATTCATACATACTTTTAAAGTGCTTTTATTTTGAAAGACGTTGAGTTCACGCTGATATTAGTGCACCGTTTTAGCAATTGGCTTCCTGTATGCGAACGACCTTTCTTAGAATACAGTTTAATTAATGACCTTGGGAAGAATTTAAAACATTGCTTCAGCTCTTCTAAATATATACTAAAACCATAAATGTATCATGTAACTTCTGGTATACTAGGTCTGTTTAAAAAATACGCGATTTTTTTTTTCCTTAGAATATTTTATAAGAACGTGAATATGAGGGCATCGGTACAGATTTGACTCATGAAAATACAATTTACATTGACAATACTCCAGTTAACAAGGTGTCCCAATTCAAGTATCTCGGGTCGGTCCTTACTGCGGACGCCAACATAGACGCTGATGTCAAACACAGGACAAACACCGCCTGGCTCAACTGAAGGTCTCTATCTGGTGTCTTGTGTGATCAAAAAATTCCAATCAGGACCAAGGGCAGAGTCTACCAGACTACAGTGAGGCCCGCCATCCTATATGGAGCAGAGTGCTGGACCAACAAAAAAGTTCACGAATGTTGAGTCCACGCTGCCGAGATGAAAATGCTGAGGTGGGGCGGAGGCGTCACAAGGCTGGACCACGTAAGGAACGAATACGTGAGGGGTAGCTTTAAGGTTGCCCCAATAACCGAAAAATTAAGAGAAACTCCGGTGGTACGGTCATGTGATGCGAAGAGACAGTGAACACATAGTCCAAAAAGCCCTCAGCATTCCCACAAAACCATGAAGAAGAGGTTTTGGTTTTGTTATTTTTCGTCACTATCCGTTCGGCCATCCGCTGTGAACATTATATAATAATATATGATATAAGAATTAATTGTATCTCAATAGAGACGACGATGTAAATTATTTGGAAACAGAATATGGTGGTCGAGGCGTTTACAGGATTCATGACCCGTCATTGGTTGGGTTAAGCGATCGTTTTATATTATACAACATTCCCCATTCATTTATGTAATGGGTAAAATCCATTATTTGTCTACAAGTATTTGTATATATTAAAAAAAATTGTATAAAAACTGGTCAAAGTTAACAGAGTTTTCTCCAGGCGTTGTCTATAATAGTAATGTGTGATAATTGGGTTGATAGCCTTTCACATTACATTAATAAAGATTTTCTGCTTAATGTTTACATCTAGTTTCAATAGATGGCGCTAGTGTAGATTGAACTAAACTGTGTGAAATGTTTCTCAACATGGTAGCATATATACAACTTTAAAAAAAATAATTGTCAGACGTAGTGTTCGTAAGAAGAGCGGAATGGGGAATATTGTTTTACATAATGCGATCGCTTAACCCAACCAATGACAGGTCATAAGTCCTGTAAACGCCTCGACCACCATGTTTCCAAATAATTTACATCTTCGTCTCTATTGAGATACAATTAATTCTTAATGATTATCCCGTAATGGGTAAAATCCCGTATTTGTTTACAAGTATTTGTATTCATTAAAAAAAATGATGTGTTATATATATTACATGTATTACAATAATTAGTTACAATCAAATAGAATACCACACATAGCTCTCCATGGAACGCCAAACGGACAACGCCGACCAGGAAGACCCCCGAAACGGTGGAGAGAAAGCTGGAGTTCAGCATCTCAAGAGGACCCGCCTGAAATAACAGACTCCTGAGTCTACCAAAAGGGAAGAAGAAGAAGAATCTGTAATGTGTTTCGGAATTCATTTTGAAGGCACCTAATGATCGAAATAAATAGCATTTGACAGAGTACGAAATGTATTTTGGTGATTATTCTTTCCCCGTTACAAAGCCTTCACGTAAATTGTCGTAGCGCCACGGGCTCTTATAAAATGTCTCATTAATCCAAATAATGGATGATCCAGTCCAAAATGGCATGTTTTTTATTATGTATTTATTGCTATATTTACTTGTAAACAACGTTAAGACATTTCCTGAATCGAGTCGTCTGTGTATTTATCATTCCATTGTACCGGAGATATTGTAATAAAACCTATCTTCCGAGTTTAGTAGAATGGATCTTGCGTTTGGAAATTATGCGAGAAATGGCCCGCGTTCTGAAGATATTGATGTGCCGAATTTATCAAGGAGCTGAATACTCAACAGGGGTAGGGAAACGTATTTTATTGAAATCTAATATCTACGTTCTTGGATGGATTCTTCTTCTTCTTCTTCTTCTTCTTCTTATTCTTCTTCTTCATCATCTTCTTCTTCTTCTTAATCTTCTTCTTGGATTGATATGGTTTTGTATGTAGCGGGTCTAACACATACAAAACCATGTCATTACCATACAATTTAACAAAATAGAGCAACAATGTTGTTAAAAAAACTGGTCCAAGTTAAAAAAAGCATAAAAATTGGAGAGTCATCTCCAGGCGCTATCTAGCAATGTATGTTAATGGCGGTAGCCTTTCACATTGCGTTAATAGAGATCTTCTGCTTAGTGCTTAATCCAATTTAAATAGATGGCGCTAGTGTAGATTGAACTAAAAAAAAATTATGAAGTGTGATCCAACATTATAGCATATATACAACTTTCAAAAAATTCTCAGACGTGGTGGTCGTAAGAAGGACGGAATGGGGAATGTTGTATTACATAAATCATGTGCTTAACGCAACCAATGACAGGTCATAAGTCCTGTAAACGCCTCGACCACCATATTCTGTTCCCAATTTACATCTTCGTCTCTATTGTGATACAATTAATCCAAAAACAGAGCAACTTCTAAAAAATGAACGTTTTTAACTAACTAACTAACTAACCATCACGCCGTCTCCCCGAAAGGGTAGGTAGAAAGAATGGACTGCCACACTTTAATCGATGCAGCACTCCATCCTTCTCTTTTCGCCATCGCGAGAGACGCGGTGTGATGGGTTGCGAACGTCATCGCCACCAATAGTCATCTCCCGCGCACACTTCGATCGTTCTACGTCTACATAATAAATCTAAAACACATTATATAAAATACAATGATATAAAATAAAATAACAAAGAAAAATAATTTAACTCATAATGTTATTTTAGATGGTGCACTTGTCGTTAGCCAGACGATCCGGATATTTGTGTTTATTTAATTTTTATTTCACGTTAACCACTGTTTTTTATTATTTTTATTTTCATTTTTTCGTTTCGTTTACATTCTTATTAAATATTTAGGAAACAATACACACGTAACATTGGACTGCCTTCGTGTCAGAGTGGCAACAGATACGACTTCCACACCTAAAGTCTGGGATCGGTTCCCGTCGAAAACAGTATGAAAAAAAAAATTCACACTGTTTTTGGTCTGATAGAATTCACGTAACAATAAAAATGGCGATAAACTAAGCTACCTATCACATGTCACAAGAATCGACAGCTTAAAAAATGTTAGTGTTAAAATTGAAAACACTGTTAAAATATCACAATTTCTTTTTATTTACTGAGAGTGTCGCGACAGCTGTTTCGTCAACCGATGTTGGCATCATCAGGTATTTACAACAAACAATTATATCGCCTAATGAAGCCAACATCGATTGGCGAAACAGCTGTCGCGACACTCTCGGTGGATAAAAAGAAATTGTGATATTATAACAGTGCTTTAAATTTTAACAGTATTAATGTTGCAGTATCATAGTGTTTCGGCCAAAACAATAGACTATTTAAAAAAAATGTGAACAAAAATTGTGTTTAAATAACCTTTTGTATATAAATATGTGGATAGCAACGGGAAGTTACCACATAAAAAAGGTCTTAAAGGTATCCTAAGAACCAGTAAAGAAGTATTTGCTGTACATTGCTGCAAACCTATACCTAGAATTGAAACATAGAAAAAATATGTACTATGTAAACTAACTAACTAACCATCATGCCGTTTCCCCGGAGAGGTAGGCATTGAGTATGGATCGCCATACCGTTATGTCCTGACATACCTTTCTTAATTCATTCACATTTATATATCGTAATATGCACGCTCGTCGAATTTTCCGACTTCGAATGTGGCCGCCTTTCAGTATTTGATTAATTTGGTCATGCCATGCTTTCCTTTGTCTTTACGGCTTCTCTTGTAACTAAATAATATAATGCTCATAGTATTGTTTTATTTTATTATTTATAGACTTATAATATACTACATAATATAATTATATTATTTGAAGGTTTGGAGACTGTGAGACCAAAGATGGACAAGAAGGGCAGTGGAGTGGAGACCTCGTAAGAACAGAAGAAGCATAAGGCGACCCCCCACACAATGGTCTAATGGTTTTTGTAAAATTGCCGGTGACGGATGCGAAGGGCACAATATAGGAATATTTAGAGAAGTATGGGGGAGGCCTATGTCTAGCGGTGGTTTAAGTAAGTAAGTAATATTTAGACTTAACTCCATCCCCTCAGTAATTTGCTGTAGTATATCAGTAAAGACTTTGTCTCAATTGATGGTGAATAATTTTATGCTGAGGTAGGAGGTCTGTAGTCCAATATACATTCGCGAAAAGGTCATTAATTGTAAAAATATAAAGTTAGTAATTAAAACAGATTATATTAGTTTGGAATACCCCTTCTACATTTGAATATTGAAGAATTAAAATAAAGTTGTATAGTTAGCCTTAACAAGGCCGGTCACGAGCAAAACTGATTGATAAAAAAATAAAAAAATAGGAATAAATAGTTCATTGTTTTGGCCGAAACAATATGATACTTCAACAATATTACTGTTAAAATTTGAAACACTGTTATAATATCACAATTTCTTTTTATCCACCGAGAGGCATCATCAGGTATTTACAACAAACAATTATATCGCCTAATGAAGCCAACATCGATTGGCGAAACAGCTGTCGCGACACTCTCAGTAAATAAAAAGAAATTGTGATATTATAACAGTGTTTTCAATTTTAACACTAACATTTTTTAAGCTGTCGATTCTTGTGACTTGTGACGATTTTTATTGTTACGTGAATTCTACCAGACCAAAAACAGTGTGAATTTTTTTTTCATACTGTTTTCGACGGGAACCGATCCCAGGTATTACAAAAAACCAACATCGGTTAGCGAAACAGCTGTCATGACACTCTCAGTGAATAAAAAGAAATTGTGATATTATCACAATGTTTTAAATTTTTACAGTAATAAATTGGATAATAAAAATTTATGAGTTCATTTTGTAATCAATCTATATACTCTTAAAGGTTTTAATTTTGAAACAGTGTTATAATAAGTATAATAATTTATTTTTATGAGATTGTCACGACAACTGTTTCGCCAACCTATGTTGGATACCTCAGGTGTTACAAACGGTTGTCGAAACAGCTGTGGCTTCAATCTCATAAAAGTTTTTTTTTGTTTTTTTTTATTTTTTTTTATACGATTTTATTTTGGGAGTATCGTGAGAGGACTCTCATTACTGATACCCCACTATTTATGACAAGTTAATAAACACATTTTAAAATTAAAGCATTAATAACGTTGGAGTATCATAGTGTTTTGGCCGAAACAATGGATTATCTAATCTATTTTCATTTGATTTCTTTTTCTAATACTTCTTCTTCTTCTGCTTTATTTAGAACTGCGTCCTGTTATTTCTCGGGGCCTGTTCCTGGGATGTAGAGGTCCAACTGTCTCGCCATCTTCTAGTTGGTGTTCCTGGAGCTCAATTTCCTGTTGGTACTGTATTTGCGGCTATATTTATCACTCTTTCAGAACATGCTCTTTCCACATGATCTCTCCAGTAGCGTCTTCTCAGTCTTCCCCATCGCACGACATCTTCCACATTGCAGATCTTTCTTATTTCAGAATTTCTTACTCTGTCTCGGAGTGTCGTTCCCGCAACCGATCGAAGAGTCCTTCATTTCTGTGGTTCTTAGGAGATTTTTTGTTCTGATGGTATCAACTCTTGTTTCTATTCCATATGTACATAGGCATGTCTTGAAGATTCGTAATTTGCTCTCCTTTAGCATATTTTTTTTCTTCCAAACAGCATTTTTTAAGCAACCAGCTACAACGGCGGCCCTGTTTGTTAGTTCACTTACTTCTCCGTAGAGGTCACTGCTGCTAGATACATCAACACCTAAGTACTTGAAATGCATCACTTGTTCGATTATTTTATTATCTAATGCAAGCTTGCATAGTACTGGTTGTCTTGATGTTACCATGCTCTTTGTATTGCCAATGGAGATTTTCATTTTGAATCTTTGAGATAATATGTGGAATTTGTACAGTAACCTTTGTACTCGTATATCATCTTCGGAGTTTGCTATTATTACCGCATCATCTGCATAGCATATTTTGTATGTTTTTTGCTTCCCATTGTGTAATCCTGGTCCATTGATTTCTTCTTCTTCTGTCTGTGTCTTTTCAGGTCTTCCCAACGTTGATAATCACCCTCATAGTGATGACCCGGTGAAAAATATCCAGAGTGGTATTGCTGCCCCTTGCCTTCTCTGGAGGATTTTCTGTCGGGTTTATCTTTCCTTAGCAGGGTGTATCCAGTTTTATGGCGCTGGAAGCTCGCCATTCGTCCTCTCTCTATCTGCTATGGCATTAAGTAATATGTGCCACATTGCCCGGGGCTCGCGGGGTCTTCAAAAGACTTCTCGTGGACGCTAGACAGTTGGACTTGATAGTAGTGTTGCTGTTGTAAATGCAACATGGCGCCTTACGACATTTTGTAGAGGCATACTTTCAAGCAAAACATACCCCATCGTAGCCCTACTACCCTTTTGAACCCCACTTGATTTAACTTCTTCAATACCTAATCATTTGATTTCATGACATTTCAAATTATTTTTGGTTATATTAATTCTAAATAAGCTAAGCAGTTGATTCGTAAACCAATAGGATATATTATTGTGTCGAGTCCATAAAAGTATTGTAACATCTATCTGTGACTGTGGAGGAATCGCCTAAACCAGAGCAAATGGCCCACAAAAGCGAATGAGATAGAACTATTTTTAGTTGAAATCGATACCCTCGTGTTCCACGCGGCATATGAAAGGGTTTCCCATAAACACGGCGCGGCGGTGGAAGTCATTGAGGAAAAATGAATATAGAAATAAGAGACACAGTTGATGCGCCACATCCCGGGGAATGGCCCGCCATACTTTCTTATGGAATAGAGAGCCATAACCATTATCGGCGTCCCTTACCTCTGTTTTCCGATAGATAACTCCGGAGACTACGAGACGAGTCAAGGGGCAGATGTTTCACCACATCGAACATCAAACAGATATATTATTACAATGGAGTTCTGGTCCCGTCCCTAATGTATGGAAGCGAAGCATAGAACTGGCAGAAGAAGGATGAAAGCAGAATAAATGCGGTAAAGATGAGGTCCCTAAGAAGTATGTGTCACACATACTTCTTAGGGACCTCATCTTTACCGCATTTATTCTGCTTTCATCCTTCTTCTGCCAGTTCCATGCTTCGCTTCCATACATTAGGGATGGGACCAGAACTCCATTGTAATAAGGTACTCCAGTGGCGGTACTGCCATAGAAGCCCAGAAGCCCGGCTAGCGTAACAAAATTTTGAATCAAAACCTCTTTTGGCTTACAGAGGTTCAGCTCTTGTGGCTATTTTTCTTACGTCTGATGGGAACATTGTTGGAAGGTGATTTGAAGGGTTGTTGGTTTATGCGGGGGCACGATTTTTTAGATTTGGGGGTTTTGATTCAAAATTTCTTACGCAAGCCGGGCTTCTGGGCTTCTATGGTAGTAACGCTACTGTATGTGTGGTAGAACGATATACGACAGAATCTCAAATGCTGATGTAAGAAAGGAATGTAGAGCGGAAGAAGGTATTATGAAAAAAAAGGTATGATGTTTGCCAGGATAGAGTAGTGTGGCGGTTCATTCTTTCTGTCTACCCCTGCGGGGAAACGGCGTGATGGTTTGTTTGTTTGCTTTCGGTTCTAGAGGATGTCAGTTACCAATGTTACCATCAACAACTGCACAAAGTTTCAACTCAATTGTATAAATAATGCGTGAATGTATGGAAGCGAAGCATGGAACTGGCAAAAGAAGGATGAAAGATTGTGAGATGATGAATAATGCGTGAATGCATATGAATTCACGCATTGCCATTGAAACTAGTAAAAAATACAAAAAATAAACGCTACTCTTCTCATGATTTAATTGTATCTCAATAGAGACGAAGATACAAATTGGAAACTGAATATGGTAAATCAAGGTGTTTACAGGACTTATGACCTGTCATAGGTTGGGTTAAGCGCACGCTTCATGTAATTACAACATTCTTCATTCCACCTTTCTTATGACCATGTCTGACAAATTTTTAGAAGTTGTATATATGTTAAAGTCCTACACCAGATTTCACATGTCAGTTTCAATGCGCCATTTATGAAGATTTTCGTCTCTATTGAGATACAATTAAATCATGAATTGATAACCCGCAATGGGTGAAATCCAGTATTCGTATACAAGTATATGTATACATTCAAAAAAATATTGCTACTCTTCTCATTCATTATTTTAGTATAAGCTATCAAGTGACCTCCAGAATTGGACAGTCGCCGCCTGACTATCTGGTCGTATGTAGCAAAAGCCGGAGTAACAATTTCCCTCGCAAATATTAGGGCGCCCGAGCGGGTCCCCCTCGCCGGCGGCAACGAGCATGCTATTGTGAATAATTTATTTGTCTCGTGCATTTTGATGAGTTCACTGATTTTCGGAGGAACTCTCTCGCCCCATTGCCGCTGTGAAGCCCGCCTTACGGGCCGAATGGTATCGCTGGAGGTTTGAATATTAATGTAGTTTCCCTATCGTTAGTATAATTTTGATATAATTTATTTCTTCAGTGAAGATCGTTTGACCTTGGCGACCGGGCAAGGACAGCTATTGTAAGGGTTTATTTTTCTCGGAATAGAAAATTTATAGACGAAAATGAAAAGCCATTATATTTTTTCAAATGTACGGCTCTTTATTATTGGATAAGGAATTGAAAAGGAATACGGGAAACCGTAGAACTAACCTTAAAAATAACAACTATATTTCAAGGACCGTACAGTAAGAAATCTTACATCTGTTATTAATTTTGGTGAATTGAATGTTATTGGAGATTGATTAAGTTCCTGACTACACGGTGCTTAAAAAGTAATTTTCTATATTTTATAACTTTTTTTTAACGTCTTGTGGAGTCACTATAATGGCAGAAATATCACATTACAAATATAATAATACAGTACTTGTAAAATTACCAAACTTACACTTTTTTCAAGTTAAGATACAACATGGTTCCAACAACAGTGAGTTTACCTGTGACACGTGACGGATCGTTTTTTGACGTCCGAGTAAATTAATTCTTTTTTGTATTATTTGTTCGCGAAACATCGTTTGCAATGGATTCGCCAACGTACATGAGTCTTCTGCAACAAGTTCTCGATCTGCATGTTAAATTTGACAAAATATCAGCATTTGTCGAATCATTGAAGAAATGTAATTGCCACCATGGCAGTGTTTCTACCGCCGCCGACACAATGTACTGCGGGACTTGCGCCGGCTCTGCCGGTGTCGCCCCCCCCGGCCCCTCTGACGCCGCGGCCGAGTGATGCCGATACTTCCCGAGTGGGCCATTCGGCACCCGCACCGGCTCTGTGCAACACAGGACCAACAGAGCCGGCAAATGTTACAAGTGATACTAGCGCCGCGTCACATGCTGATGTAGCGGCTAGCGCACACGATGTGGGTGCGCGTACTTTGCCTCGCCCGGCTACACGGGCCTCGACACGTGCCGCTGCGCGTGTGGCATCATCCAATTCGCTCGCAGTACCCTCCACTTCCTACGCTGCTCAGGCATCACGGGTGGTTGTAGGGAGTGTCACCAAGGGAAAACGTCCTGTATCTGGTGTATCGGCTGCCAAGAAATCGAAGGACCCGACAACCGACGCATCAGGAGCTGCAGCAGTCAATACCCGTCCTCAGAATGATGGAGGGAATGGGAATATTGTCTCGCAGCCCAGTGTTCCGGGAGGGTGGAGTGTTGTTTCGGGAAGGCGTCGGCTCGCTGTCCGTGGTTGCCGCAAGGAGCAAACACCCACAACGTCCCAGAAAAACTTCCACTTTTATCCCTTCCATCCGGAAACCTCGGCGGAGGAGATGAAAACCTACTTAAATTCTCTGTGTAAGGCTTCGTATACGGTCCATAGAATGAAGCCCAGAGATGGTTCCTATGCGTCGTTCAAAATTGGCGTTCCTACGTCGGCCGTGTCGGAGGTCTTGAAGCCGAAACACTGGCCGCGACAGTCCTTTATTAAGGAGTGGCGGTCAAGTGTGGCGGCTCCTCGACTTCCGATGCTCAGCTGACGTGATAATTTTGGTATTCTGTATCAGAATGTTCGAGGATTGAAGACAAAATGCTCGACGTTTTACACCAGTGTTTTGGCGAGTGACGCAAATATAATTGCACTCTCCGAAACATGGCTTAATCCGAGTGTCTTCTCCTCTGAGCTTTTTGATACGGATTCATTCCTTGTTTTTAGGAGAGACAGAGACAACGGCAGTGGCCATAGGCAGGGTGGCGGTTGTCTTCTGGCTATCAGGAAAGAGGACGCGCTTATGGCCGAGCGCGTCCTCGGCCTTGAATCCGAAAATGAGGACTTATGGGTAAAACTGACTTACAACTCAAATGTCAATATTTTTTTATGCGTGGTATACATTCCACCGGGATCTTCTTGGGATGTCTACAAACACTTTTTTGATTCAATGCATATGAACCACGGTCTGATAGGAGATCGGAATGTCATTGTGATGGGGGACTTCAATCTTCACTCCGCGCGTGGGAGCGACAGTGTTCAGCAGGACCTGGAGTTCTTGTGCGCGGTGTTTGGGCTCACCCAGTGCAATGGTATTCTGAACTCTGATCTCAGAGTTCTTGACTTGATTCTGAGCAACATGAAGTTGCAAGTTTTTCGGTCATTGTTTCCTCTGGTACCCGAAGATAGTTACCATCCATCGCTGGAGTTTGTGTGTGACGGTAAGATGGTCTCGGGGGTCACTAGAGTACCCAAACATGATGCCAGCACCTTCCGCGGTTGGAATTTTGGGCGAGGAAACTTTGACAAACTTTATCATTTAATGACTCAGATTGATTGGAGTAGCTTATACAACTTGAATACCGTAAATGAAGCCTTACAATACTTTTACCGTATTTTATATAACATTTTTGATTTGTGCTTCCCCAGGAAACACATGAGCAATGGTGGACGGAGATATCCTAAGTGGTTTACTGAGGATATCATACGAAATATAAGGATGAAGCATGCTCATCATAAGAAGTGGAAAGCTACTGGCTCTCGTGGTGAGTATGAACAATTCAGTCACTACCGCTCGATGGTAGTTCGCAGTGTCCGATTGGCCTTTCGAACATATGTGGGCACCATTGAGGGTAGTCTCATGGACGATCCCAAATCTTTTTGGAACTACGTCAAAAGCTTACGCAAAGATGGTGGCATGATAAACACCATGATGCATGGGGATAGAGAGGTTCGAGGTGCCGATATAGCGAATGCATTCGCTAAGCACTTCCTATCTGTCTATAGCAATATTCCCCCGCGGCTAAATCATAACGATGTGACCAATTCGAGTGCCGATACTACTCATAACTTCAATGGTGTCAGTCAAATTGACATCTCAGACATAAAAATTTCAATTCAAGCCATGAAAAATTCGCATTCAATTGGCCCTGATTTTCTTCCTATCTTCTTTTTAAAAGGATGCTCTGAATTTTTGGTACCTCCTCTCCACTTCATTTTCAACCTCTCAGTAAATACTGATACCTTTCCCAATTTGTGGAAAATCTCCAAGATCAGTCCCATCTTCAAGAGCGGCCCGAGAGAATCAGTTGAAAACTACAGACCTGTAGCAATACTGTCTGCTCCGGCCAAACTCTTCGAATCTATTATTTATAAAATGATTCTCCCTAGAGTTGAACCCTTCATAATTCCAGAACAACACGGATTCAGGAAGGGGCGCTCTACTGAAACTAATCTTATGATTTTCACAGAATATGTGACAAGGGCTTTGGACAATGGTCACCAGGTTGACTGCTCTTATAATGACTTTTCTAAAGCCTTTGATACCGTCAACCATGATGTACTTCTGCGAAAGCTGTCGGAAATTGGTTTCTCTTCTAAGTTGGTTTTATTTTTATTAGCTACCTGAGGGAAAGGAAACAGTTTGCCTCATACGGTATATTTCAATCTGCACTTTTTCCCGTATATTCCGGAGTACCACAGGGCTCAAACCTTGGTCCACTCCTCTTCACCATCTTCATTAATGATGTCGCGAGGGTTATACAATTTTCGCGGTTTCTTTTATTTGCAGATGATCTTAAATTATTCCTTGAGATAAAAAGCCCCGAAGATTGCCTCCATCTCCAGTCAGATATAAATAATATCGTCCGCTGGAGTAAAACCAATCAAATTTATTTCAATATCTCAAAATGCGTAATTTTATCTTTTACGAGAGCATTGCGTACTGTTTATTACAGATACACAATGGATAACCAGCAACTTAAGCGTGTTTCAACGATAAAAGATCTTGGTATCGTTTATGAAAGTAGGCTGACTTTCCATGCTCACATCGAGAGAATATGTGGAGTTGCACTGAAAATGTTGGGATTTATTCTCCGAACTGGTAGAGTTTTCAAGAATCCCTATGTTTTGCGAATTTTGTACAACTCATTGGTCCGGAGCCGGCTCGAGTGTGGCTCGGTGATATGGAGTCCCCACGAGGCGAGATACTCGCTCATGTTGGAGAGGGTTCAGAAAAGATTTCTGAGATATCTCTACATGAGGGAGTTTGGTAGCTATCCGTGGCTTTATCCCACTGCATTCCTCTTGGGCATGCTGGGGACCAATAGTTTGCAGATAAGAAGGGATGGGTGCACACTTACCCATTTCTTCAGACTTATCAGGGGATTCTTTGAGAACTCCGTCATCTTGGAGGCTATCCATCTTTATGTTCCGGATGGCTATCTTCGACAGCGTCAGCACAGACTGTTTTATCTCCCAGCATGCAGAACCAACTGCCTCTGGTGATGCCGGTGGGGAGAGCAATCAAACTGCTGAACATGATCGCTTCGGAGATCGATGTCTTTCATATTCGTGAAAGTACATTCAGAAGACAAATACTCTTGACTTTAGAGAGTATTTTGTATTCCTAATGTCGAACCATCTCTCATGCGTTCCTGGTATTATATATTCCTTATGTTTTACCTGTTCTCAATAGATGCCTTAAACTATAAAAAATGTTTGTAATGTCTTTTGAGAAAATAAACTGATTTGATTTGATTTGATTTGATTTGAACACCAACAACAATCCATCACGCCGTTTCGCCGCAGGGGTAGGCAGAGAGAATGGCCCGCCACACTACTCTATCCTGACATACCTCTCTAGATTCCTCCACATTCATACAGCGAGTAATACACGCACGTCGATTCTTCCGGCTTCTGACATGACCAACCTTTAAAATTTGATTAATTTGATCATGCCATATTTTCCTCGGTCTACCTCGACTCTGCACTCCAATTACATCGTTAACGTATATTTTTTAAACCATTCTTTCTTCACCCCATGTGCTCTATATGTCCGAACCAACGCAGCGATCCTTTCATAATTTTGTTCATAATATCTTCTTTCGCTCTACATTCCTTTCTCATATCAGCATTTGAGATTCTGTCGTACATCGTTCTATCACACATACGTCTTTGAGACCTCATCTCTACCGCATTTATTCTGCTCTCATCTTTCTTCTGCCAGTTTCATGCTTCGCTTCCAAACATAAGGGTTGGGACCAGAACTCCATTGTGAACGGTCATTTTCGCTTTCATTGATAAATATTCGGACATTATGTCTGTTATACAATTATATCTGCTTACATTCGACTTTAAAAAAAATACGAGTTATTTCAATATTAGATATTTCAATTAAAATAATGACAGAACAATAAGATTAATCCCAGATAAGTGCCGTATGAAAAGAGACCAAGAGATAGACTATGACAAATACTGGTCGAAGAGGCCTGGAGGAAACTGGGAAGACCTGGAGAATGCAGAATGATGGACAGGGATAGGATGGATGACTATTGTAGAGTAATCCTGCACGGAATGTAGACCCAAGTAGAAGAACATGTTCGACTTTATTAAAAGTGAGTTATACTTAAGAAATTGAAATAACTTTGTTTAATCCACTAATTTTTTATTATTTTGAAATCCGACATGTTTCGGAGGATACCTCCATCTTCAGGTGTAAAAGTATAATAAAAACTAAACAAAGAAAGACTAATATAAAAACGCATTTAAAATTCGATACAATAATTCAAATTTAAAAATTAACTTGGGCCATTTGTTATAAGTACTAATAATGTTTTTTTTAACAGCAAGAACTAATAAATATTATTAAATAATAATAATCCATGATAATAATATAAAAAAAACGTAATTTAGAAAAAACATACATTTGTAAAGACATAATTTATATAGAATAAATAAATGATTAATTTGCGTTTGATTGGGAATAGGAGCTTGAGAGACTAAATGTAGACAAAGTATTTTAGGAGAAAGGAGTAAAAGGAGGAATCTGATTATTAATTATGTTTTCACCCAATTTCACCGACTTGAGGATTTCTAAATTTTCAAGTTTGTTTAATTTATTACTATTGATAACTGTGTGTAGAAATTTCGTGTCATTTTTATCGAAACTATGGTCAAATTCAATACAATGGTTAGCCATCTCAGAAAAAAAGTATGTTTGGTGAAAGCTTGTTTTCTTTGACGCTCTTTTCCCTCGTTTTCTCTGCCTTCTCGTTTGTGAGGAGGGATGAAAATAATATCTAATTAGGAAAACTAATCATTAATTATTATGTTTGCTTGTGGGCATTTCGATTCACAATGGGTAAATTTATTCTAATCCAAAAATTACTATTTATGTTTTGGTAAAAAATACCCTTTGAGAAAAATTAACATAGCTGTAGAAATTAATTTTAAGGATTAATTGTATCTCAATAGAGACGAAGATGTAAATTATTTTTGTAAAGTTATTAAAAAATATTAACATATGCAAGTTCCAAAAAATTGTCAGACGTGGTGTCGTAAGAAGGTCGGAATGGTGAATGTTGTTAAACATAAAGTGATCGCTTCACCCAACCAATGACAGGTCATAAGTCCTGTAAACGCCTCGACTACCATATTCTGTTTCCAAATAATTTACATCTTCGTCTCTATTGAGATACAATAATCATTAAGAAATTATTAACCCGCAATGGGTAAAAATCCAGTATTTGTCTACAAGTATTTGTATAAAAAAAAAAAAAAAAAAATTTGAAAATGTTGAAACACTGTTTATTGTAATTTGTTTATTAGAATTTCTACATATATTTTAATTTTGACTAAAAATCTATTTATTGGAATTACTTTTTGATAACTTTGTATCACAACACTTTATTACACTTTTTTCAGACATGTTTCGGGACACAGAAGCCCCTTCTTCAGTGTGTATAAATTTTAACAGCTAAATGAGACAAAATCGTTACTTATATACTAAATAAAATTAAAATGGTAAAGGAGGAGTGGGGGTGGTTCCAAGAAATAGTGTTAATTATATTTTAGCCGGAATAATGGGACAGGGGAAATAAATCTAGTATCGGACTGGAAGTTAAATTAATTTGATTATTTATAATTTCTTCTTTATTTTTTATCGACTTTTTTATTTCTAGGATTTCAAGGTTGTTTAATGTTACTTTTCTATTACTGATATGCAAAACTTCAACGCCGTTATTTTTATCGAAGGAGTGATCTTTTTCTATGAGATGATTCGCGAATTCGGAAAAATTATTATTTGAGAGACACCTAATGTGTTCCTTCATTCTTAAATTAATGTTACGCGTTGTTTTTCCTATATAATAAGATGGGCAATCGTCGCATTTAAGTTTGTATACTCCCGATTGGATTAGTTTGTCTTCTTTGTCTTTATTATTTATTAACAATTTACCTAGATTATTATTGGTATAGAACGCGGGTCTAATGTCTAACGGAAGATCTTTAGAAACTATATTTGTTAGATTATTAATATATAAAATTCTACGCCATTGATTATTTTTCTGATTATAGTTAGGTGGAGTATACAAAATTGTTTTAGTAAACTTATTTTTGTTTTTTTTATTTAAAATATTATCGATTAGATTATCACTGTAACCATTATTTTTAGCAATATGTTTTATTGTAGTTAGTTCTTTATTATAATTTTCTAGTGAAAGAGGTATATTAATTAAACGAGTCACCATGGCATGGAAAGCTGAATGTTTATGTGACCTCGGATGATTGGACATATTATGAATTACATTATCTGTATACGTGGGTTTTCGAAATATGTTAAATTTGATTTTGTTGTCTATTATATTTAAGGTTAAATCTAGGAAGTTAAGTTTATTATTATGTCCGATTTCTAATGTGAATTTGATATGTTCATGGAGGGAGTTGATAAGGGTGAGGAAAGTTAAAATTTATACACACTGAAGAAGGGGCTTCTGTGTCCCGAAACATGTCTGAAAAAAGTGTAATAAAGTGTTGTGATACAAAGTTATCAAAAAGTAATTCAAATATGAATCCGCAACACAAAGTAATGGCGAATATAGAAGAAAATCTATTTATTGCCTTAAATGTTTACCATTATATACTTTTTAATTTCCTCTATTACCGATCGAATCTGATGATGTTGTTCTTTTCTATCGTATGGCTTAAAGTCGCCGCCGTTGATTTGAGATTTAAAGGAAACCTTTTGAATTTTATGAAATTTATCTCATCCTTTCACCACAATGCAAACGAACTTGGGAAAAGGACGGAAGTTAGGTTAGATCAGATATCCCGATAAGCTAGAAATTATTGCCAATTTACATAGCAAAAAAAAACTTTTTACGTATGTAAAGTAAAACGATAACTTTTCCTTCTTATTATTCTTCTTCAGACTATTCCCGTCCACTCCTGGACAAAGGCCTCTTCCATTTGCTTCCACGTCACTCTGTCTTGTGTAGACTGCATTTAGGTTATTCCGACATGACTGTTCAGGTCATTCTTCTACCGTAGTTGCGGTCGCCCTGTCCTTTTTTTTGCCGTCCACGGTCTCCAAGTCAGCAGTCTTCTTGTCCTTTTTTCGTCCGAGCTTCTGGCTAGGTGACCTCCCCATTGCCACTTTAGAGTCGCTACCCGGTGGATGATGTCAGTGATCTTTGTTTTTTCTCTCACTGTATCGTTTCTGACTCTGTCTCTTAGGCTAATTACTAACATGGTTTTTTGGGTCACTAGTAGTTTCTCGGCGCGAAAACGACAACACTTCAGAATAATTTAAAATGATTGTTGTAGGTATAACCAAATAATACAGCATATTCTTAAATACATTAAACAATGTGAATAGAATAAACTTTGGAATAAAGTCAAATTTAAAATGAGGCCATGTAATGGATGTTCCATACATTTGGATGAATGCGCTATCTCTATCCACACATTCGAGAGAATAACAAAAGTGTGCCCACGAATTCGTGTGAATAACCAAAATTTGTCAACACATTCGAGGAAATAATAAAAATCTGTCCATGCATTCGAGAGAATAACAAAAATCTGTCCACGCATTCGAGAGAATGCCAAATGTTTGTCCACGCATTTCTGTAACGATGTAAACTGTGTCCACGTATTCAAGCTAGTGGAATAATCCACATATTCTAGCCGTTGTAATGTCGGAGTTCTGTCAATAAATTCGAGCTAATGCTAGAACTCCAACTTATAATAAGCCGGCAGGTGTCTGAACAATTATGCTAAGAAACTCAATTTTTTTTTTGTATACAGTTCAAACAATTTATTTTTAACCGTTTAAATAAATTAAACTTTGTTTCGACCGACGCGACGTTAGCAAAACAGCTGTCGCGACAAAATATAATCAATTGTGATATATAATACAATACATAAAAAAAAGTTTTTATATTTAAGCAGTTAATAATGTTGAAATATCAAAGTGTTTCTTTTTGTGTTTGTATACGTACTCGTATATTGAAATCGCGGTTTGTTGCCCTTCATAAAAAAATATTATTATTACATTATTAACTGTTAAAATTTAAACGCTGTTATGCAGAAATTCAAGCAGAAATGGCAGTGGGCAGGTCATGTCGTCATACAGGGAACAGAGCGATGGGCACCCAGAGTCCTCAAATGGAGACTATGGGATAGAAAAAGAAGAGTGGGCCGACCCCAAAAAAGATGGGCTGACGACATTATCCCTGTCGCGGGTAGAATGTGGTAAAGGAAAGTCCAAGATAGAGTGGAGTGCAGGAAAATGGAGGAGGCCTATTTCCAGCAGTGGAGAGATGGCTGAGGAAGAAGAAGAAGAAGATGTTATCATATTTTTAATTGTTACTACAGCTGTTTAGAAAACCGATGTTGGCATCATTAGGTGCTTCCACATAAACAAAAAAAAAAATTGTAATACATGATGATGTAAACATCGGTTGGCGAAAAAGCTGTCGCGAAATAAAATTGTGATACCATAACAGCGTTTAAATTTTAACAGCTAATAATGTTGAAGTATCGTAGTGTTTCGGCCAAAACAATGGACTATCAAATTTAATTATTATTTTCTTATATTAAAGGGTGGGGAAAAAAGAACATAAAGGATATATACATCTTTTTCTTTTCCTACTTTATTTAGGACTGTGTGCTGTTATTTCTCGGAGCCTGTTCCTGGGATGCAGATGTCCAACTGTCTCGCCGTCTTTTAGGTGGTCTTCCTGCAGGTCGAGTTCCTGTTGGTACTTTATTTGCGGCTTTATTTATCACTCTTTCAGAACATGCTCTTTCCACATGATCTCTCCAGTAGCGTCTTCTCAGTTATCTCCATCGCACGACATCTTCTACATTGCAGATCTTTCTTATTTCAGAATTTCTTATTCTGTCTCGGAGTGTCGTTCCCGCAACGGATCGGAGAGTCTTCATTTCTGTGGTTCCTAAGAGACTTTTTATTCTGATGGTGTCAGCCCTCGTTTCTATTCCATATGTCATTATAAGACATACTCGTATACATGAAATATACAAAACCACGTGAATAGAAATATGATGTTTGTTGCTCTTATCGTAAGGGTATTCACGAATTCGTTAAAATTGCATTCAAAGAGGTCTATCTCATTTGCTCCCTCGTTCAGAAGACGAATATACTTCAATACAAGAAAATTTCGAAGCGCCTCTGTGCGGCAATTTTGGGCATAAAATAAGATTTGCCCTATTGCTCTGCTATAGCTGTGGGGAACGTATAGATTTATTTCTCTCAGTATTTCTGGATTGTAAATATCTCCAGATAAGAGTTTAAGCGGAGACTAGAGGCTTTTGAGATGTGGTCCTATAGAAGACTATTAGGAATTTCCTGGAGAGACCACATCACGAATGAGGAGGTTCTTCAAGGAATCGAAGGAGGAAGGCACCTGCTCTGGACCTTGTCCGAAAGGCGTGCAAGATGTGTAATACGTAATACGTCAAGAAGGTCTCTTGCAAGCCATAATGGAGGGTGTGACCGAGGGGACAAACTCTAGGGGACGCCCACGCCGAGAGTACCTGGAGAACCTGTTGGTGAACGTGCGCTGCTCATCATATGCAGATTTCAAAAGAGCCGCACAATACAGGGAAGAATGGAAGAGAAGAATAGAAGAAATTGCTGCAAACCAATCCCAGGATTGAAACCTTCTAACTAACTAAAGAGTTTTAAAAAATGCTTTGTCACTTTGTTTAAAATATTGTCACTTTAGCCAGTCAAACATTCGCACGAATGATCACGCGCATGTGTAGGATATGAAGAAGCGTATCTCGCATGTAGGTAGGTTGTTTCTGGCATAAATCAGCTTTAAGTATAGCGATACGAGCGGAGGAGCGTTCGGTAATATCTGGGGGAGACGTTACTGAATTATGGTGGGGCAACACCATAAACAGCGCAATCCATACCGTCCATATACCTCTCATAGTTTCAGGTCCGCTCCACCTTCCAGGCCGCTAACAAAACTTTGCTTTTCCCATCATAAAAATAAAATGTTACCTGATTTATGGAATTTATTCGGAATCATGTAGCATTTTTTCCGAGCATTGAAAAAGTACTCCAGATAAATTGAATTCGCCTTTTCGCTTAAAGATGTTGTAGGGTAAATGAAATTTCTTTAAACTTTGTTATGAAGCGCTTAATTTGTGGTTCGACATTATTAAATAAAATAATAATAAACTTTCAATATTTTCGTCTTAACCACCTTGTTTGGTAACATCAATCAGTTTCGCTCCCGCCGGAGCTTCGTCGGGGTGAGAGAGTAAACTAAATATAGGACGAATAGAATGTTAGAACGGTGAGTCATGTTCATTGGGGAAAATTATAAGGAGAATTTTCTAATTCAGATTTTAGTGACAGACAGGGGAGTTCCATTTTTATATAATAATATATTTTATTTTTATGGTGATATTTAACATTATTTTCAATGGGGTAAATGGCTAAAACGGGACTATGGGAAATACTAGTTTGACCATTAATTAAAGGTAGATTATTGTTAGAGGCTTTCTTAATTTCTAATGCTTCCAAATTATCTAATTTTAGACCCGGGGAATTTTTGTGAATCATTTTCAGGCCATAATCTTGGAGATATGTGTGGTTTGTCTCTAACAGATGGTTGGCGAACTCGGAGAAACTATTTTAATGAAATTTCTTTGAAATTATTTCAATTTAAACAGTGATGTAAAACATTAATAACTATTTCATTTGGAGTTTGAATATTTGTTCCACATTTAAAATTCTACTCAAAGACTTCATCGTTATTAAAATATATGTGAGATTGACTTTTCATTTAATAATCTCATCTTCTACACCATCATTATCCATCTCTCCAGTGATAGATGAAGGTCTCTTCAAACGTTCACAATTTTTTCTATCTCATGTGACTGACTCTCTTTCATTTTTCTCTTCAACTGGAATAAGATCGTCAGCGCATCTTTGTTGGGTTTGACCGATGCTTCTTTCTACTCCCACGGCATTCACATCAAGACTCTGGGTGCTCATCTCTCTATTCTCTGCCTGGTGACATGTCCTGCCCATTTTCACTTCAGTTTGGCAGCACGGTCCATTATAATAATAATAATAATAATAATATGTTAACTTTTAAAGCGCCGTTTTTGTGATGTAATCACCTCAAGGGCGCATTAAGACGTGTTTTAAATCTAAAAATCTAAATGTGACCGCTTAAAAAGCGATCGGTTTAAAAGTATAGTAGAACAAAGTATAAATGTTTAACTTGGGTATGAAATATGAAAAAGATGGGTTTTCAATTTAGATCTGAAATCTGTCGGATCATTTATGCATCTAATGTGTGAAGGGAGATTGTTCCAAGCTGATGGACCGGCTACCGCGAACGCTCGATCCCCGAAATTTGTACTGGGGCAACGCTTCGGCTCAACTAATCTTCCTATTGCTGAGGAGTTCGCCGAGCGAAGTGTGGATTTCCTTGAATTTAGGCTGTCCGTTATACAGAGTTCAGATATATAACTTGGTGCCATTCCATGTAGCGCTTTGAAGACTGTCCAGCAGAGTTTATACTGGATTCTTTCTGGACTTTTAAGCCAGTGAAGTTCTTTGAGATGTTGTGTTATTTGAGACTTTTTTGGAATGCCTTTAATGAGCCTTGCTGCTGCATTGAACGCAGATTGAAGTTTGTTTATTTGTTGTTTTGGAATGTTTGCATAAATTCCATTACAATAATCAAGTCGTGAACACAACGAAGGAATTCACAAGAGTTTTGAAAGTGTCGTGGGGAATACTCCTTTTGACGGATTTTAATCGTCTTAGGTGGAAGAAACTGACCGTGTTATTAATTTGGGATTTTAGATACAGATTTGCGTCAAGATAAACACCAAGAAGCTTTGTGGAGTTTTTGGGAACGATATCATTGTCAGCTGTTGAAATTGAGGAATGATCGATAAGATGTTGACGCTTTGCGGAAGAAGTCCATATTATATCTACACGCTTTGTCTGGCTTCTGATTTCGATATTGGGTATTTTGTCCCTCAAACTTTTAGACAAGCATTTATCTCTCCATAGTACGATGTGCATATTTCAGCTTGTGTAGGTTGTGAATACCGATAAAAAATCTCATATAAAAATTGATATAAAAAACTTTAATAATTTTCACATTCTCATCAAAATACAGTTTTACATTAAATAAATTAAATACTATTTCTTTTCCTGAGAGTCATAAAGTCTTAAGACTTACTTAAGTGAATTGTCAGAAAAGATTAATGTACATATTATGTTTTCATTAAACATAATTCATTAAACGTTAATTTTGGTGGCAGTCTGCAACATAAGCGTGAATGGTGAAAATCTGGAGCGAGTAGATGAGTTTGCGTATTTGGGTAGTTTGTAACCAAAAGATAAGTGAGTGGAGAGTGATATTGAAAGAAGGGTGGGGAAGCCAACAAAGTGAATGGTGCACTTAAAGTGTCATCGCAAACAAAAGCCTATCCAAAAAAGCTAAAATGGCCGTGCACGATGGTGTTCTTGTACCGACCCTTATTTATGGAAGCGAAGCATGGAACTGGCAAAAGAAGGATGAAATTAGAATAATGCAGTAGAAATGAGATCTCTTAGACGAAAGTGTGGATACTCTGTGTATGATAGAGTGTCGAATGAAAATATTAGAAGTGAATGCGGTGTGAATGATGCGGTTATGAAAAAAATAATTAAAGGATCATTAATATGGCTTGGACACATGTAAATAATAAATGAAGTAAGAATGGTAAAAATAGTATATGTTAACGATGTTAATGGAACTAGAAATAGAGGAAGGCCGAGGAAAACGTGGCACGATTAAATAAATCAATTATTGAATGTCGGCCATGTGCATGACACGATGAATAAATGTTGAGGAAGCGAAAGATGTATGTCAGGACAGAACAGTGTCCATTCTTTCTGCCTACCCCTTCGGTTTCCTCGGCCTATCTCTATTCTGTCTTCACTCATTCACCATTCTGTCTTCACTCATTCTTTCCACGTGTCCAAACCATCTTAACGACCATTTCATTATTTTGTTCATAACACTTTCATTCGCACCGCATTCAATTCAAATATTTGCATTTGACACATTACATATACAGATTTACACACATTCATCTCAGAGATCTCATTTTTACTGCATTTATTCTACTTTCATCCTTCTTTTGCCAGTTTCGTGATTCACTTCCATACATAAGGGTCGGCACAAGAACACCATTATGCACATCCCATCATAGCCTTTTTGGATAGGCTTTTGTTTGCGATGATAACTTATCAGTTCTTGTTTCATGAAAGCACAAGTTATTATCTTCAAACGATTTGGTTTCAAAATCAAAGAATATCATTTGAATGCCGTCATAGATCAAGGCGGTATTCGATAAGATAAAGAATAAAGCATATTTATTGAGCTTTTAGCATTTCCATTAAATTGAATCGAGATTTAAGATGAAATATGTATTCCATTACGAATTAATAGTAAAATGAATGTTTAATTTCTTGGAATAAAACAGATTCAAGGACTCCGTGTCCTTTCCTTAAAACACAAGTTATCTCACACCGGGGATAGCTTTGTTTTCTTTTTCATTAGACCGAATTTACGGATCCGGGAGGAAGCAAAATTAACTTTGTATGTAAGTTAGCACCTTCATTTGAAACGTTCTTTAATTGAAAATGTTTCCTTAATTGAATGGAAATTTTAAAGGGCCGATTCGAAGGTCTACATATATTATGTAAAATAATATATACACTAGTGGTGTGACGGAAAAAGAAATCGAGGAAGTCCAAGGAAGACATGACATGACTATTTAGTCCATTGTTTTAGCCAAAACACTTCTTCTTCTTCTTCCTCAGCCTATTCCCGTCCACTCATAGACAAAGGCCTCCTCTATTTGCTTCCATGTCACTCTGTCCTGTGCAGACTGTATCCAGTTTATTCCGACGTGTCTGTTTAAATCATTCTTCCACCGTAGTTGCGGTCGCCCTGCACTTCTCTTTGCCGTCCACGGTCTCCAGTCAGCAGTCTTCTTGTCCACTTTTTATCTGAAATTCTGGCTACGTGACCTGTCCATTGCCATTTTAGAGTCGCCACCTGGTGGATGATGTCAGTTTTTTCTTTGTTTTTTCTCTCACCGTATCGTTTCTGACTCTATGTCTTAGGCTTATTCCTAACATGGCTCTTTCCATGGCCCTTTGGGTCACTCGTAGTTGGTCGAACACTATTTAACATTATTAATGGTTGAAGTATTAGTTTTGTAAAACTTCGTTATTAATTTATAATGGTAAACACGATTGTTTAGTGTTTTAACTTGAATTTAATTTATAGAAATTGTGTAAAATTTGTTTTGCTTTGCGAGGGCCTTCTCAAACTGAACCTAACCGATAAAACAGTGTGTCCTTTTATTAATATTAGAAAACTTATGTTTAACTAGAAGTTTTCTTAAATCAATATAAGGACACGCTGTTTAGCGAATAGGTTCAGTTTGTGAATGCACTCGCAAGGCGAAACAAAATTGGCACTATTTATATAATTTATAAAAATAAAATCCAAGTAAAACCACTAAACAATCTTGTTAACTATCATAAATTACTATTCAACATTATTAATTGTTAAAATTTATAGCACTGTTATGATATCACTTTTTGAGTATTAATAAAATTTTTATAAAATTTTTGAGTATTGGACAGCTGTTTCGCCAAACCTATGTTGGCATCATCGAGATGCCAACAAAGGTTTGGCAATAAAGCAATAAAAAATGTGATATCATAACAGTGTTTTAATTTTTTACAGATGTTTTTTGACAGATGTTATTGACAGACATATAGACAGACAAAACTGATTATATTTGTAAACAATTTTGTAATATTTTAAATATCTTTATAATATCACTTAGGAAGAACCGGGTGGTCCGAAAAATGTCTAATATTTAATTAATTTTTTTTAAAGTTAATGTTGTTTTCAAAGTATATAAAAAGAAAAAGAAAATACAAAACATCTACAACACAAAGTATGGCGAATAAAGAATTTTATTTATTTATTTATTTTTGTTTTTGTTCTTTTAGGTCTGTTGATAATGTACTCGTAAGAAGAACTGCCTTCCCCTGCCTTCCCCTGCCCCAGATGCCCCAGAATATGTGGGTCCAGGATTGGGCTCTACAGTCACATGCGGACCCACAACATGAAGGACAGTCTTCCTCGGACACGAGGGACAGCCGATGATGATGATTATGATGAGTGAGAAGAAATAGTCTTGGACATTAATTACTTGGACATTAATTACCCTTTTTGACTTTTTATTGTGGTAGTTTCTCGTTGCCTTAATTTTATTTTATACAACAGGTTATTTGAACTCGATTACTGTATACATTTTTAAACTATTGATTTTCAAGTCGTAGGTAGCAAATATCACAATTTTTATTCTAATGTGAATTCTATCAGACCAAAGATAGCCAATTTTTTTACACTGTTACAGGAAATGAACTCGGGACCTTCGATGTGGCAGTCATCTTTGACGACCTTCGTGGCCGAGTGGTAAGTGCTTTGACTTCCACCGCGAAGATCCCGGGTTCGATTCCTGGCGATGGCAGTGTGATTGTCACACTGTTTTTGGTCTGGTGCAGAATTCAGGTGACAAATAATGGCGATAGATTAGCTACCTATCACATGTCACGAGAATTAAAATTATAGCTTTGCATCGATTGGATCGTACTGTAATGATGTAAAGAATGATTCAACAAAATAATAATAATAATAATAATAAATAACTTTTGCCAGACTGCAACGAAGTCTGTCAGTTAACATATAAAAGAAATATGTATAAACAATATAATTATAAAGGGCATTTTCAAAATATTTCAAATAAAAATTTAAAGAATTGCGAAGAATCCATTAGGGTTGTTGAGGAATGTATGTTATAATGAAAAATGTGAGGTAAAAGTAGTTGTTGTCAGGAAATGTAAGTTGACGCAGTAACTCAAGTCAGCACACGTCCCAGCCAGAGCTTTTAAGCTGTACTCAACGGAGGACCGGAAGTATGACGGCTGCATGATAAATGACGTCTAGTAAATATACGAGATGTTCTTCTGACTTCCGGTCCATGAGAAGATCCATTTCCATTGTTTTGCAGTTAGAATCAATATTGCAGAAAGCTCTCAGAGGAAAAGTTTAGTTTCCGGAAAGTCGTTCTACTTGAACTGATTCGTGGAGCGAAACTTTACCTACAGTGTAATTAAATTAGCCTTTTTGGGTAACGTGAAACATGTGAAATTTCATTATGTGTCTTCTAAAAGTTTTGCATAATTTTGTTATTAAATGTTTCTTTAATGTAAAAAGTATAATTATATTATATATGACAAAGTTTTAAGCGGATTTAAGTGAAAAAAATCCATTCGTAATTTATGAAAGTGAAGCATGGAACTGGCAGAAGAAAGATGAAACAGAATAAATAAAGGATGAGATTCCTTAGACGTATGTGTGATATCACAATGTACAACAGAATTTCAAATGCAAGGTAAGTAAGCGTAAGAAAGTACTAACTAACTAACTAACTAACCATCACGCCATTTCTCCGGAGGGGTAGGTAGAGAGGATGGATCGCCACCTAATACCTCTTGGGATTCCTCTACATTCATAGATCGTACCATGCACACACGTCGATTATTCAGACTTCGAATTTGGCCGCCTTTTTGTAATTGATTAATTTGGTCATGCCATGTTTTCCTCGGTCGTCCTAGGCTTCTTTTTCAACTCACGCTGCTTGTGTACAACTTTTTAACCATTCTATTCTCATCCATTTGTTCCATATGTCCAAACTATCTCAGGGATCCTTTTTTAATTTTATCCATGATGCAGCCTTACATTTCTCTCTTATTTCATCGTTCGGTATTCTATCATACAACGTTTTCCCGCACATTCTTCTTAGTGATCTCATTTCTACGGCGTTCATACTGCTTTCATTATTTTTTTGCCAGCTCCAAGCTTTACTTCCATACATGAGGGTTGGCACTAGAACTCCATTGTATACTGCCATTTTGCTTCTGTGGATATATAATATTTCTATTTGCAGTAATGACTTTGAGTGCGACATTTATTTTATTCCCAGCACCAACCCTTCTTTCGATGTCTTTCTCCATTTTTCCGTCTCTTGTAAACATGCTTCCCAGATACGTAAATTCGGTAACTTGCTCCAATTTCTCGCCCATCGCACTTATATCACAAATCGTCATACATTCTTCTTTCTCGAACACCATCACTTCGGATTTACACACATTCATCACCAGGTCACTTTTTTTGCATGCCTAGTATTACAAACAAAATTATAAAGGATCACTGCACTGGTAAGGACATATGTATGAAGGAAGAATGGTTAAAAAAGTATACGTTGAGTCATGGGAGACTGAGGAAAACTTGGCAAGACCAAATAATCAAATTTTAAAGGTCGGCTATGTTGGAATTCGAAATAATCGACGTGCGTGTATGACTAGCTTTATGAATGTGAAAGAAGCTAGAGAGGTGTGTCAGAATCGAATAGTGTGGTGGTCGATTCTCTCTGCCTACCTCTTCAGGGAAATGGCGTGATGATTTGTTGTTGTTGTTGCACATGTGATCACTATACAAAAAACCGTTAAAAAATCTTATTACAGTTTCACTTATATTTTTTTTTATGCAAAGGGAAATATTTTGTATTCTGATCATATTTAACGACCCTGCGTATTTGAACGTACGTGATACGTTCACTGTGACTGAACCATTCTGCGCTATCCCGTATCACGTACGCGCCTGAGAAAAAGTAATCTATATATATAAAACAAAGTCAAAAATCGTGTTAGTTACACCATTTATAACTCGAGAACGGCTGGACCAATTTTGAAGATCTTATATTTGCTGGATTTGTCTCCGTTCCGGATAACAGAATAATTATTAAAACATTTGAAAAAATCACTTAAATGATTTAAAATTAATTATATTTGTCGTACGTTTGACTAAATTTGACTTTTGAGACAAAGTACAAAAAACATCATGGCTTCCATTTTAGTTTCGAAAAAACGCCGAAGATACGCGCGTGTGCCAATAACATTAGAGTACAAGCTTTCATAAATATGATATTTTTTCAAGGGGCAGGCGAATTGTGGCCGAGTATTTGAGTTTTCGTAATTTAAAAAATAAAATTAATATATAATTGAATTTCATTAATAAAAAACCTCATTTTTTTTGCACGTTTCTCGAAAAATAACCCAATGGTAGGGCGGTTAATGTATCAAATTTGCGATGGAGTAAAAAACTCTTATGTATGCGACCCATACGTATGGAAGCAAAGCATGGAACTGGAAAAAGAAGGATGAATGTAGAATAAATGCAGTAGAAATGAGATCTCTTAAACGAATGTGTGGATACTCTGTGTATGATAGAGTGTCGAATGAAAATATAAGAAGTGAATGCGGTGCGAATGATGGTGTTATGACCAAAATAATGAAAGGATCATTAAGATGGTTTGGACACATGGAAAGAATGAATGAAGAAAGAATGATAAAAAAATATATGTTTACAATGTAAATGGAACTAAAAATAGAGGAAGACTAATCTAAAGAGACTAAAGACTAAAATTAATCAAAAATTGAATGTCGGCCACGCGAGGAGTCAGAGAAATCGACACGCGTGCATGACACGATGTATGAATGTTGAGGAAGCGAGAGATGTATGTCAGGACAGAACAGTCTGCCTGCCCCTTCGTGCGAGACGGCGTGATGGTTTGTTCGTTTTTTTTAGTAATAACCCGTTCATTCGCACTGCATTCACTTCCTACACATTCGTCTAAGAGATCACTACTGGATTAATTTTGTTTTTATCATGTTTAACTATAATAAAACTAAATATTTTTTAAATAAGAATTTGTGAGACAGGATATTACTCAAGTGTTACTTGAGTAGTGATTGAGAATAAAATTATCGATACGTAATCTTACCCTTGTAAATATTGTATAATATTTGTATAAAGAGCTCGAGTACAATAACTCGCCATAATCTCAGTTCTTGAGGCTGTTATAACTTCAATTAAGACTCGTAATAAATTGATCGGAACCCAGTTTATTAGGAATCGTGATCGGAATTCAAAAAACCGAAAAAATTGAACAGCATAACAATATTTGGAACAGATTTATCGAAAACCTTCACTTTCTCAATTTGAATAAATCCCGAGCACAATCTTCGCCGGGTAGGGGCGGGGGCGGGAGCAGAGGGCGGATATCCGTTTAATATGCACGTGTCGAAAAACATTCCAAGAAAATTAAAGCTTAGCAATGGGCGGGGCAATAGGATTCGTAAATCGAAAAGAGCTTTTCGTGTTTCTAAAAGCGGGCCAGTGGCGTCTTAGGGATTCTTCAGTTTATCGTCAATGTATTGAATTAATATTAAAGCTAACTAACTATCTTACCATCACGCCGTCTCCCCGAAAGGGTCTTCTTCTTCTTATTTTTGTCCTGTCACACCTCCGTGGTGCATAGGGCCTCAAGGAACCTTCTCCACCCGACTCTATCGCATGCTTGATGCCTAATATCATCCCAAGTGAGACCTGCCACCTTAACCTCGTCCAGCAGGGTTCTTCTCCAGGTGGCTTTAGGTCTGCCTCGCTTTCTCTTTCTCCCCATAGGGGACCAGTCTAGTGCACCCTGAGCGATGCAGGCTGGGTTCCGTCTCAGAGTGTGACCGATCCACTGCCATTTGCGTCTACCGACCTGTTCTCTAATTCGTTTTTCGCCTGCCATAGTCCAGAGAGCGGCATTTGACACTTTTTTTCCTGACGACACCCCGAAAGGGTAGGCATAAAGAATGGACTGTCACACTTTAACCGATGCGGCACTCCATCCTTCGCTTTTCGCCCCGCTTTAATATTAAAATTTATGACATAATACCACCACTAATATTACGACATAAATATCAGAAAAGAAAAGTTTGGCAGTCCATTCTTTCTGCCTACCCCTTCGGAGAGACGGCCTGATAGTTAGTTAGTTAGATATTTCATAATATAAATAGGCAAAAATCCGCACGGGCGTCGTAAAAGAAAGAATGTGAGAATTAGCGTTTTGAATACAAGAGAGCGAAAGAGGAATACTTCGATTTATGTGAAAGTAATTCGATGCACACAATGCGCATGTCCAAGAACGTTTCTGGATAATTTTTAATTTTGTTCTGATTATTGTTGTGTGACGTTAAACAAACCCCGAAAATAATTCACAATTTGGTTTACTTCTTTGAATATTTCACAGGTAGCAACAGGTATCATAATTTCCTATAACATACAATTTTCTGTAAGATGTTATTGCACTGAATCATCCACGTGTTCCTAGGTACTCCTCTGGATGGTTGGCGAGGAAGATTCATCGTGGTCTCCGTTTTATATGCCCGTACCATCTCATCTGCCGTTCTGCAACATCGATATACAGAAGAACTTGGAAAATTTAATGATAGTTATTAAATATGGAATTATGAATGCGAAACGAACAGGTGAACACGTCCCGTGTGAAGTTATAACCGATCAAAATATAGTTTCAAACATTATTGTTGGATTTAACGCAGAGATAAATTATCCACTTAAGCTTAAAAACGGGTTTTTCGTTAGAAGATAATTTGATTTAGAAAAACTGAAAAAAGCTCTAGGCTTATACGAGCACACCGAACAGGTAAATCTCAACAATTTAAAACCCTTCTCACACGTGTGGGAACTCGGGCGGGTAACACCACTGGGGATGATAGCATTAGGGGTAGCTACCCGGGGACCTACCCGCATACAAACACATCCGGAAGCGACAAAGAATGGCGGCCATAAAAGTTTCCCGCCAACAAAGATCGCTCTTGGCAAAGGAGTGGGTTTAATATTTTTCAAAGCATCGCGAGGCACCGCCAGCGCGGACCGGAGCCGAGGCGACCGTCGGTGGGATGGTTGGGATGTCTTTTGCATCGTCGGTATTATCTTTGTAGAGATGTGTAAATAAAACCCAACGAGTTCTAGATCTAATGTGACATTCAAGACCACCCCACAACATAATGCAAAATGGCGGTTTGCAATCGTAGATGCTTTCAATTCATTGGCTTTACTGCAAACGCGATAAAATACAATTTCAAATTTAACCTTTCGTAAGCAAAGATATTGAATCGGATTAAATTCTATTTATTGTTTCATGAACAATGATGTAAAATTCCATAATAAATAATCAATATGAATGAAAACGTCGGTTTTCTAGAAGTTTCATTATAGTTTGGATTGACATGTTATGCCTTTCTAAGGCATTTTAAAGTTTTATTTGATAATTCCATATTTAACAAATTTTGATAATGTCTTAGAAAAGTGAAACATGTCGAATTTTCAAATAGTATCGTATCGTGTTTGCAGTAAAGTCTACGTCCTTCCTTGGCCTTCCTCGACTTCTTTTTCTATTCACATTACTTGTTTAAACTTTTTTAAGCATTCTTCTCTCTTCCATTCGTTTCATAAACCTTCAAAGTGAGTCTTTCTTTATTTTATTTAAGACTCATTCATCCGACTAACATTCCTTTCTAACTTTTCTAATCCTTCTTCTGTCAACTCTTAACTTCAATTTCATGCATAAGGTACAACAAAAGCATTTTTGTATTTCAACATTTTAAATGTTTGATTAAATTTAACTGCCCTGAGTATTTTTACATAAATTTTTTACACTTTTCACAGACTTGTAGCGGTTATAACACAATATTTTTCAATGTACAAAATTTTAACCTAAGTGCAGCTATATTTGTTCAAATATGAATCCACAACACAAAGTGAAAGCGAATATAGAAAGAATTATTAAAAATATATCACTAGAATTTCTACTATATTCGTCTTCACTTTGTGTAGTAGATGCATATATGAATAAATATAATTACACTTAGTAGTACAACACTTTATTTCACTTAATGTTCCTATGTTCGAAATGTTCCCGTTACATGTCTCCTCTCCGCAATCCCAATTATACCACTTTTATATGTAACTCCACCCTTTTTAGTATATAAGTATTCACTCTGTTTTATTTTATTTATTTTTAAATTGTGTTCCTCGGTAAAGGTAATTTTATAACCAAAACATATCTGTGTTAAGTGAAATATTAAGTGTAATTATATTTATTCAAATATGTATCATTAGTTTCAGAATTACGTAATCGCTACACTGTTTTCGATGTTACTGGTATGTGCACCTTGATGCATGTATGCAGTGTACGCCATATTACAGCCAGGAATATTCTGGTCCAGAACTAACAACGTATTAATCAGACTACAAATGTTTGCTATGCGGATGATCCGAATGTATTTGGACTCACGCCGATAAATCCTGTAGTCACAGGTACGGCGCATAAAATCAAACAGGAGTCAGGATTAAATGCCATATTTCACTCCTGCTGTAACTACATACAGAGTGTTCACTTCATTGTTATTGGTGTTTTGCCAAATAAGCATTCATATGGTATAAAGAAATGTAACAATTATGTAGGGTAAACACCGTACAAATCTTAGGGAGTATGGATATTACCCGTGGCTCTTTCAGTCACTCGAGAGGAGACGAGACATTCACTAGGGTGTCCATTTTTTTCGACTGATAGGCGGTTGTATACACAACGCAGAAATCCTGAGTGATGTAGGTCTGTTCGTCCCTGATAATTATCTTTGACAAAGGGGCTATAGATTGTTTTATCTCCCATGATGCAGAACCAACCTGCCAAGGGTTATGCCGGTAGGTAAAGCAATATCTTTGCTTAATCGTATCACCTCGGAGTTTGACATATTTTGTGATAGTTTGGCTCATCTGAGGGAAGTACTATCTTTATTATAATTGTATGGTATATATTTATTTTAATTATTTGTCATGCATCTTATGTTTTTCGCTCTTTTTATTTATCTATTATGTATGACTTATTATTGTGTATCTCTAACTTTAGTGTATTGGAAATAAATTCTGTAATGCTTCAGATAAAAAGGGGGCTAAAACTCTTCAAGAGTTATATGGTCTAGGAAGTAAGTAAGTAAGTAACCAACTCATAAACACGGGTCTTCTCTCAGATTTGGGAGTTATAAAGAGTTTGTCTATCTTAGATCACTGATAACTAACCGGAGGATGCGAGAGGAAGATTCAACGCAGGACCCAAATGCCTAAAACTGCCATGACAAAGCTCACTAAGATATGACAAGACAAAAATATATTTAACAATACCAAGATGAGACTAGTTCAAACCCTTGTTTTCTCCATATTCCTTTATGGTTACGAGTCTTGGACTATGCGAACATCGGAGAAGTTCAAACATTGATGCTTTCGAGACATGATGCTGGCGGTAAATGCTGCGTATACCCTGGATGGCTAAAAGAAAAAAACAGTCGATCATTTACCAGCTGGGTATCAGGGAAGGATTCTCGCGGATGTGCTCTCAGAGAGAATGAAAGTACTTTGGGCACATGGCCTGGAGAGATGAGGACAACCTTGAAAAGCTCATCATAATGGGCAAAGTAGGGGAAAAGGACGATCACCAAGCCGCTGGTCCGATCAAATCAGGGCGTTGACTGGTCCCTCATTAGCTGCAGCCTGGAGACTGACGGGTGACAGGAGCGCATGGCGTGCCAAGGTCAATGGCTCACAGCATGGACACGATCCTCAATCATGAGGAAACGACTGAGAAGATAAGAATTGCCCGGGAAAACAAAATATGATTGCATCATAGTATCATCAAGTAAAATTACAAAAGGATCCCTGAGATGGTTTGGACGTATGAGAGAAGAATGGTTAAAATCTTGAATACAAGCAGTGTTAGTGGAAAGAGAAGCCGTGAAAGATATAAGTTATTAAAGGCATAACTTAATCAGAAAGTAAAAGGTGACCATAAAATAGTCAAGCGTGCATGTTACGATGTATGAATGTAGATGAAGCTCGAGAATATGTTAGGACATAGCAGTATGGCAGTCCATTCTTGCTTCTTACCCCTCTGGGGTAACGGCGTGATGGTTAGCTAGTTATTATAATAATTTGAATTGGTAAAAGATGGATAAAAGTAGAATTTACGCAGTAGAAATGATATCTCTTAGACGAGTGTATGTTTAATCTGTATATGATAGGTATCTAATGCAAATATTTTAAGTAAATTGAGTGCGAATGAAAGTGTTGAGAATAAAATAATGAAAGGGTTATTAAGATCGTTTTGACACATGGAAAGAATAAATGAAGAAATAATGATAAAGAAAGTGTATGTCAAAGACGTAAACGGAACAAGAAATAGAGGAAGACCGATAAATACGTGGCATGATCAAATAAATCAAACATTGAATGTCGGTCACGTGAGGAGTTGGAGAAAAAACATGTGTGCATGACACGAAGAATGAATTTTGAGGAAGCGAGAGAAGTATGTCAAGTAAGAACAGTGAAGCGGTCCATTCTTTCTGCCTACCCCTTTGCAAAAAAAACCTGAAAAACACGAAATTTATAAAACCCTAAAAACATAGTCATAAAATAATAATAAAGTGCTTCTTTTATGGTGTTTTTTGTGATCGAACTATCTATTTGAACCGATACCAGAGTTTGTGCGAATTTTTTTACCTACGAAAATAACCGTACATTTGTAGGTGAGTTTCATATTATGTTAACCTAAAAAGAAATAAGTACCTACGTAGGTTACAGAGATAAACTGTTCTTCGACCATCTACGTTCAAATGCAGTAAAAAACTAGAAATATGACGCTTCGTTTCAGGTCGTATTCATAACTCGGGTTCGGGTGAGGTCGGTTCATGTCGGCTGACATCGGTGGCCTCAGGTGGCCGTTTGTAACTTGGTTCCCGCCGAAAAACATTTCCGTCAAGTGCTTTTGGCGGGAAATATCGGAAGGCGCCAATATTTCTGGACCGGTAATTGCGGAGCATCCGGAATGCAGTTCGCTATTTTGTCAACAGAGTAAAGATTGTCAACTATGTGTGCTAATTCTCTTTTCAAATAATTGGTTCTGCAAATGAAAACGTATGAAAGAATAGATCGGCAAATTACTAACATTTTAACTAACCATCACGCAATTAGATAATTGACCGCAGCATTGTTCTGTCCTGACATATCTCTGGAGATTCTTCTATTATACATTCATACATCGTAACACGCACGTTCGCCGATTTTTCTGACTTCAAGTGTGGTCGCCGTTTATTAATTCTTCTTCTTCTTTTAACTATTCTTCTCTTATACATTCAGTGATCCTTTTTTAATATAACTTAGGATGCAATCTATTCAAAAAAACCTCTAATAATTTATTTATGTATACAATATAAGCGTTTTTTTTATTATCAGTATGTATGAGTGAGTAAATTAAGTTATAATAAAAAAAATATATTCAATTATATATTGATATATTTTTTAACAAACATAAAATATGAAAAGTTTATTTAAAAAATGCTCAATCAGAAATTGAAATTTCGAACGATTCTACAGGAGATTAACATTTTTTTTTGATACACGTAAGTATCGAAAAAGCTTTCGCCAGGTTGCCATGGAAGCCTTACATTTTTTCCTACTTTCATCCATCTTTTACCAGTTCCAATTCTTACTTGTCATAGATATGGGTTGGCACTAGAATTCTATTATGTTCTGCCAACTATGCTTCAGTAGATATATTTATATTTGCTGTGATTATTTTCCCGTTCTTCCGTCTCTTTTAATTATTATTTCCAGATATATAAATTCGGTAACTTGTAATTATTTAGATTTTTTTATGAAAAAAACAGTTTTTTTCCACTTTGAGGTCATTTTTCTCGACATTTTTATTATATTTATTTATACATAAACACAAATGAGACAGAACAAACGAAAAACATTTAGGCGACTCATTTGGACACAAAACGGTGTTACAAAGATAAGATAAAACAACATGAAACTAAAAAATCATTCATATCAGAAGGAATCCAAATATGTCGACGTCAGTGAGGCAATACTCTTTCCAGAATTTGTAATATTTTATTAATGAATACTGCCTCACTGACACTGAAAATGTCCAAATCCGAGACGATTAGATTCAACGTCCGAATTGCTCTTCCTACTGGCATCACCAAAGGCAGGTTGGTTCTGCGTGACGGAGCAAAGAACAATTGATGTCGGCGCTGTCGCTGGAAATTATCAGGAACAAAATACCTATTTGCTCCAGGACATAGGGGTTCTCAATAGAGCCCCGAATCAGTTTGAAAAAATGCGTTGACAATAATCCTTCCCTCTTCAGTTCGAGGGAATTATACCCCAGCATACCCAAGAGAAATGCCGTTGAATAGAGCCAAGGATATACCCCGTACTCTCTCATGTTTCGAAGGCTAACACCCCCATCATTGGGAGAACGATGTAAACCTGAGTTTGAGATATAAACCTGATATTTGAGTCATTGTGGAATTCCACAGTGTTAACGCCTTAAGTTGATCAAAAATGTAATTATTTCAATAAAAGACAATAGACAGAGTAAACATGTAATTATCTCATTTAAGCATTTTCGATCCATTAATTAGCCAAATTTATAGTAATTTAACGACTTTATAATGTATTTTCGTTGTTTTTTCACGTAAATAAACTATATATTATCAATAATTAGTACAAACAAGTCTATTTTATAGAAGTTTCAGTTTATTATATATGAATGATATACGAGTATTTCGCCTTTTTAAGACATTCACTAAAAACTTTTACATTTTTAATTCATAAAAAATCGATTTAAATAACTCAGAGTGTCCAAAAATTTCACAAATTTTACTTAATATAAGTACTTTGCTTATAATATGTTTCAAATATTAGACGGCTTTTTGATTTATACGAGTATGTATGAGTGAGTAAAATAAATTTCATGTATGAAAAAAATCATATAAAAAGCTTAAATCAGCGTTTGAAATTTCGAACATTGCTGTACTAAATTAATTCAATTTCTTTGATACTGGCCAATATCGAAAAAGCTTTCGCCAGGTTGCCATGGAAGCTCGCCGCGTGCTTGAAACCTTAGCAACACCGCGCGTATCGCAGAAGGGGAACAAAACGGTCCGTGGGTCCACGAGAAAAGACGGGATTAATTCTGTAGAAGGAGAGGAGAAACGAGCTGAATAAGATGGCAGCGAATTTGTTAAACGAGGAGACAGATTTGGACAAAATAGCAGAGGATGAACTGGCAAGACTACAACGGCAGGTAGATGAGAATATACTCGTATTACATATTTTTAGTTTATATTATGAATATATGGAATATAAACATATCATTTCAAGCATTCAAAACCAAACAAGTTAACATAAAATATGTACTTTATTTATGACTGTTTTAAAATAAAATGAAAATGTATTTCAATGCGTCATTTAAACAGCTATATATTACTTTAAGTTTTTTTTTTAATTTTAAACTTTTGATTTATTAAAATATTTATAAACATACATGTTTCGGACACAGAAGCCGTTCATCAGTGATACCAATATTTTAACAAATTTTTCATGAATGTGGTCAGTTTTGAGAGATATAAATAATAATATTATCTATTTAACCCGATGATCGCTGTAAGCACACATGTGCACATGCCTACGTAAACGATCGCCATAAGCGCAGCTGTGCGCGCTTCGCAATATTCGAAAGATGTATTTCAAAATTTATTCCGATTTTCTCACAACGACATCTATGAATATTTTAAAATATTAACAAACCAAAATGGATCGATATTTTTTGATAGTTTGGGAGAAAATACGTGGCGTACCGGCGCACTGATTTTACAAACATGTGGCGATGAATGGGTTAATATCTGTCAAATAATAATAACAGATATTTAATATCTAACTGGCCTTTCTAATGACCACATTCATGAACATTTTGTTATAATATTTATATCATTGATGAAGGGCTTCTGACATGACATAACACAGCAATATCCTACCGTTTACTTTTTAAAAAAATAAAAATATTAATGCATTTGATTAGATTCAACCATAGGGGAACTTTTTTATAACATAAGAAAAAACATATTTTTCAACACTTGAAACGCGAATCAATAATCAAAAATCTACCCATCTTGAGTTCCTACTTCTCATTTGGTTGTAATAAATTATATTCCTATCGATCCAACAGGGTAGTAGATTTTGATTATGGGTACGTATTTTTTTATATTATTCATCCAGTAAAATGAGATTGTCGGAGCAAGCAATAGGTTTGATGCAGGTTGACTGCTAACAACCCTTACCGCCTGTCCGATCATAAGAGGGCCCACCCCTCTCCCGATCCATCCATCATCCATACTACTCACTTTCATCCTAGGCACATGATAGATATACACATAAGGTATCCCGAAAAATATGTGTATTATCTATATATGGACTTTCAACTTTCTCCAGTGAAGTATATTAAATCTATTTGACTTGACATCTTATTTAGCATTGAAAATAGTATATTTAAAAATAAATCCAATAACGTATTTTTTTATAATAATATTTAATTTCACTTGTTTCAACCTTAAGTATTGGTTTGTAGAAAAGTGTAATATTCTTGGGATGCTTGGGATGCCTCTTCGGCTTAAAATGTGGTAATTCTAAAGTGTTATTTAAACACCCCTTTTAAAGTGGTGTTAAAAGAAAATATACACTTTTTATTAATGTGTTTCAACCGTATTATAAAAAATATTATTATATTTCAACCGAAAGTGAGCTTTTATTTTAAAATATTGTTATTCGGAAAAACATTTTCCCCCGAACACACGCGTCTTTTATTTTATAATATTTAATATTTTATTATAACAAACTAACTAACCATCACGTCGTCTCCCCGAAGGGATAGGCAGAAATAATGGACTGCCACACTTTTCTTTCCTGACATGTTTCTCTCGCTCCTCAACATTCATACATCGTGTCATGCACGCGCGTCGATTTCTCTGACTCCTCACATGGCCGACATTCAATATTTGATTTATTTAATCATGCCACGTTTTTCTCGGTCTTCCTCTATTTCTGGTTCCATTTACATCGTTCACATATAATTTTTTTACCATTATTTATTCATTCATTCTTCCCATATGTCCAAACCATCTTAATGATCTTTTGTTCATAACACCATCATTCGCACCGCATTCACTTCTTATATTTTCATTCGACACTCTATTATACACAGAGTATCCACACATATTTATTTTATATATTTTTATTTTTAATATGTATTGAAATGATAAGTGATAAGTACTCGTATTTGTTTTAGTTCCGTGTTATGGAAACTGAACGAGCCAGCCTAAGTAGCGCATCAAAACCAAAAATACGCAAACAAAAACAATTGCTGGATTCCTTAACGAGAGAGTATGAGCAGCTTGTACTGGATCTAAAGGTAATCATACATTTAACTAACCGCTATGATTTTTATAATTTATTAAAACTATCTAGCTAGCTATCCCGCCGTTTTTCTGAAGGAATAGCCATTTAAACGGTTATTGGAAACAAAACTATACATGCGAGCAAAAATAGTCGTTCACAATGAAGTTCTGGTTCCATCAATATATGTGGACATTCGTCTAAGAGTTTCTAATGCACTCTTCTTCTTTTTCTTCTTCCTTAGCCTATTCCCGTCTACTCCTGGACAAAGATCTCCTCCATTCGCTTCCATGTCACTCTGTCCTGTGCAGACTGCATCCAGATTATTTCGACCTGTCTGTTCATATCATCCTTCCACCGTAGTTGCGGTCGCCCTGCACTTCTCTTTGCCGTCCACGGTTTCCAAGTCAGCAGTCTTCTTATCCACTTTTCGTCTGAGCTTTTGGCTACGTGACCTGCCTATTGCCATTTTTGAGTCTCCATCCGGTGGATGATGTCAGTGACCTTTGTTTTTTCTCTCACCGTATCGTTTCTGAATCTGTCTCTTAGGCTTATTCCTAACATGGCTCTCTCCATGGCTCTTTGGGTTACTTGTTGTTTCTCGGCAATTTGTTTGGACAGTGTAATAGTTTCAAAACCATAAGTATCAATTGGCAGAACGCAAGCTTTATAGACTTTTCGTTTCAGGTTGATCGGTATTTTCCGGTTTTTAAGTTCGGTTCTTAGTACAATTCTTCTTTTTACCTCTGCGGTTTGGTTATCTCGGCCCAATCGAATATTGTGTCTCAGGTATTCTTGGACATTCTACAAGAATATATTATATCCCCCTTATGCATTAAATCTTCATTATTTGTAACTAACTAACTAACCATTACGCCATTTCCCCGAAGAGGTAGGCAAAGAAGATGACGGCCATACTGCACTGCCATAACATATCTCTCTAGATTGCTCCACATTCATACATCGTGGCATGCACGCTCGTCGATTTTTCGGACTTTGAATGTGGCCGCTGTTTAGTATTTGAGTAATTTGATCATGCCATGCTTTCATTGGTCTTTTAAGGGTTCTCTTTCCCCTCACACTGCTTGTGTACAACATTTTAACCATTCAACTCTCGTTAATTCGTTCTACGTGTCCAAACCATATCATCTTCTTTCGGTGCCGTGTCAGGTCCCACTAACGTTGGCGACCACTGCAGCAAAGGCATCTCTATCCTGCGCCATTTGGAACAGGTATTGAACTCTTGTTATTCCTGTCCATTCTTTGATATTCCGCCGCCAGGACAGCTGCCTTCTAATCAAACCAAACCATCTCAGGGACCTTTTTTTATTTTACTTATGATACAATCATATGTCTTAAATTTTATCCTTATTTTGTCGTTTGGTATTTAAGCAGGTTGTTTATTATATATTTTCCCGCGCATTCTTCTCTGTGATCTGATTTCTATGGCATTTATCCTACGTTCATGCTTCTTCTGCCAGCTCCAAGTTTACTTTTATACATTAGGGTTTGCCCTAGAACTTATTTATGCAGCTGCTATTATAATATTTTTAATAAGTAATGTATTACTACATAAGTTTTGATAAAAATACGATGAAATTGCATATGTTCCAGTGAATGCATTAAATGAACTGATTTCTTATTTCAGGTTTCAAAATCCGCATCGAATTTGAAAAGAGACATCTGCATTAGTAATGAAATGTCGGAACTTCTCGTGGAGCAGGAGGAGCTAACAAAGGAAATTGCAGCGGAGAGGTTTCAGATAGAGGAAATGAATTTTCTTTTAAAACAATTAGAAAAGGAGATATTCGCTTTGAAATCAAAGCAAACCACTGAAAAAGAGGTGATGAGATATAACTCTATCACACATACCACTAATCTCTTACTCAAGTTTTAATAACTTTTTGAAAACAATCTAATTTCAAAACACTTTTTTGCACTTTTCACAAACATAACTACTTTCGGATATCTAAGGGACACTGTCTGGGACGATAAGCATATGCTAGTAGTAAGCAAATATAGAATTTATAAAACATGCATCAAGCAGTAGCGGTACTGCCATAGAAGCCCAGAAACCCGGCTTGCGTAAGAAATTTTAAAGCAAAACCCTCAAATCTAAGAAATCTTGCCCCCACATAAACCAACAACCCACCAAATCACCTTCCAAAAATATTCCCATCAGACGTAAGAGGAATAGCCACAAGAGCTGAACCTCTGTAAGCCAAAAGAGGTTTTGATTGAAAATTTCTTACGCAAGCCGGGCTTCTGGGCTTCTATGGGAGTATCGCCACTGGAATCAGGCCCATAATGACATATGGAATCGAAGCAATAGCAGTCAATGTCAGAACCAAACATCTCTTAAGAGTAGCAGAAATGAGAACATTGCGACCTATTGTGGGGAGAACCCTTAGAGATAGGATACCCAATGAAGAAATTCGCAAATCCTGCAAATTTGAAGATATAGTGAGATGGAGTAGGCAGAGTAGGGACGATTCTGGAGGAACCACATCGAGAGAATGGATCCAGCAAGAATTCCGAATATCGTGATGCACAAGACTCCAGAGGGCCGTCGACCACCAGGACGACCACCAAAAAGATGGAGAGAAGGCTGGTCGTCTTCATCACAGGAAGAAAGTTCATATCCTGCATAAACAGATCGCAAGATCTACAATCAGAAGAAGAAGGACTACTTTCGTGGCAGCGGGCCAAGAGCTATGATTGCCACATCAAGGGTCCCAACGATTGCAGTGTGATTGTCACACTGTCTTATATAATGGTCTGATGTAGAATTTACGTGTCAATAAAATGGCAAATGATCAGCTATCTATCGCATATTTTGAGGATCAATATATGGTCTATAACTAAACATAAAGTGTATACAGTAATTGAATTTCAACGACCTGTATATATTTATATATAAAAAAAAACATGTGTTGGGACGCAGACACCTTTCTTCAGTGTAGAAAATTTAATAGTATGCATAATGAAACAAAATTACTTGTGTCATAAATGAATAAAATAAAAATGTGCGGGGGAATTAAGTATAGGGGTAGGGTTAATTGTAATAGGTTATAATTATGGGACAGGGGAAACAAATCAAATATTAGACTTGAAGTTGAGTTTATTTAATTTATACTATTGAAAACGTCTGAATTCTAGAAGTTTTGTTATAATTGATGTGAGTGACGTGTTTCTCCTGTCTAAGGCATTATTAAAATTATAATTAAACTTCTAAAAAACAGAAGTTTAAATTCGTTTCAATAATTAAATATTGAGTTTTATATCATTGTTTAAGAATTATTGATTTTAGATAAACTTAAGGAGTTAACACTGTGGAATTCCATAATGACGATTTTTTATGAATCAAAACACCCTTTTTTCCACTTTTGAGTTTTTTTTTCTCGATATGTTTCAAAAGTTTACACCTTCATCATCGGGAGAACGATATAAACGAGTTTATATAGTAAAAATAAACTCAAAAGTGGAAAAAACAGTGTTTTCATTCTTAAAAATTCGTAAGAATGATTGAATTAAGTTTATTTTGTTTTTTATAATATCTTCTTTAAAGTAAATGTAATTTTTAAAAAATTAATCTTGTACACCGAGGAAGGGCATCTGTGTCTCGAAATATGTCTATGAAAAATGCAAAAGATTGTTGTGAAAATAAAATATTTTCAAAAAGTTATTCAAATGTGAATCCACAATGAATGGTGATGGAGAACACAGAAGAAATTTTGACAACATTTTATATTTCTTTCTGATTGGGTATGTCCGACTACTAATCATAAGAAATTAAATGATCCATCCATTTCCGCACAAGGTAATGCCTGTAGGAACGGCAATAATCATTCTCAACCGCATCGCCGACATTTTTAACGAGAGTGAGGTGACCCTCAAAAAGCATCCTTCTTTATCGTGGTTATAAATATTTTGTTTTGTTCATTCAATACAGGAAAATTTTTAATTGCTTCCGTGTAGTAATTTGGGGCATAAGCTAAATAGTTATTATTTCATTATTTTAAGGCCTCTGAGCGTACTGTCCAGAGCCAGCAGAGAGTGGCCCAGTTGGAGAACCGCTTAGAGGTAGCGAAGAAGCGCTTCAATTCGGTCAATACGAACAACTTCAAGATGAGGCAAGAAATAGACCACTTACTTCAGGAAAGGCAAGTACTAACATATTTATTAAGAGAGGAAAACCTTTTTTATTATGCATAATTGCATTATATAAATGTTACTAACAAATGACACATTTACATTGTATTATAGTTATAAATATTATTATTATCAATTGAAACGGTTGGAGTAAAATAGGTCCTAGGTACAAAAAATAAATAAAAAAAACCTAGGTTGCAGATTCGTTCTATATGACATATCGAACGAAATCGTTTTTTTTTTGTTTTTGGTGTCTATTATACTTCAACTATTAAATTTTCTTCGTATTTAAAATATAGCACCAGAAGATGGCAGCGATCTGTCGAAACCGATAGAAGCCACATAAAGGAATTTTTAATTATATTTGTTTATTGTTATGATTTCTCCCAGAAATTTTCATGATTTCTTCTGGAAAGTTCCGGAGAACTTAGGGTTATTTCTACTTTGCACTTACTTTTTTGTTATGCTTCCATTTTATTTTGCGTTGGTGACTTCAATTTAAATTCAAATTACTTTTACCTAGGTGGGAAATTTAAGATTAAGTGGTCGGATATAAGGTGTCTTTTTTATATTATTCATTTCATTTATTTATTTAAGCATATCAAAAGCATCACAGAACTACATTCCAATACAAAAACGATACATAGTATTATAAACATAAAGTTTAAGATACAATAGTAAATAACACATAATGAAATAATATAATGAACTCACAATTATAACAATGACAGAGACAGCGCCTCCCTCAGGTCAACTACACTATCATTAAATACGTCGACCTCTGAGGTGATACGATTTAGCAAAGATATTGCTCTACCTACCAGCATAACCATTGGCAGGTTGGTTCTACATCGTGGAAGATAAAACAATCTATGGCCCCCTTTGTCGAAGATAATTATCAGGGACGAACAGACCTACATCACTCAGGATTTCTGAGTGTATACAACCGCCTATCACTCGAAAGAAGTGAACATCCAAATTAATGTCTCGTCTTCTCTCGATTGACTGGTAGCCTAGCATTCCTAGCAAGAAATCAGTCGGAAAGAGCCACGGGTAATATCCGTACTACCTAAGATAGAGGTATCACAAAAATTTCTTATGCACTCTCTCTACCATCAGGAAATATCGAACCTCATGTGACGCCCAGATAATGGAACTAAATTCCAACTGACTTCTCACCAGAGAGCTATACAGCAACTTCAGCATCTTAATATTACGAAAGATCTTTTTTTTTTAAAGACTAACACCAAAGATTTAATCAATGATATTAGAATTTATTATACAATCTTCAATGTGAACAGAAAATAGCTCATTATTATGAAGAAGGAATCTGGTCGTGTCTAGGCTCGAACCCAAGTCCCCTTGATTAGAAGCCAAGTGTTCTATCCCCCAGACCACCACCGATAAATCTTGGCGTGCTTTAACTTTTCTTCACTTTTTCAAGGGCCAATTTTAACATAGTCTGGGCTAAGACCCTCAATACGCTGGCGAGTGGCAAGAACACAATGATGGAGCTGGTGGAACAGTCCACGTTACTCTATGACCAGCGAGAGGAGTGGTGCAGAAAGCTTCAGATCATCAGAGATAGAGCTCAGGCTGACCAGGTTGAACACGTACACGTAAGTATCATTAAAATATATTTTATTTGTATAAAATTTGCAGTGACAGACTCCATGGTAAGTGAAAAGACTATCAGTTAATTTGTCGCTAGTCGCAAATGGCAATGGATTGATCACGACTTCCAATGGAGCCCAGCTCGTATCGATCAGAGTACTTTGAGCTCTTTGGAACAGTTCAAGCAATCAACATTGGAAACGCATTAATGTGTGATAATTATAATACCAACATGAAATTTCAGGAATTAAAATATTTATAAATATTTAAAATTTATTCGTAATATTTGTTATAACAAAAGCATAAACGTTCCAAAATAAATCATTATAACATCTGTCAAAACTGACCATATTTGTAAACAATTTTATAATATTTTAAATATTTATATTATTCACTGATGAAGGGCTGGTTGCGATGGGAGGATGAAGTTGGGAGAGATGGGGCAAGATTGATAAGAGTATCAGATTGGAGGGTCGAAGCGGAAGACAGGAGGAGTTGGAGACGAAGAATACTGGAGGCTATGATTCGATATGGGCTGTAGGGCCATCGAAGAAGAAAGAAGGGCTGGTTTGTCCGAAATAAAATAAATATTTACATTTTTAATAAATGTGAGTGTTGTAAATAAAGTATAAAAAAAGAAACATTAACAACAACAACAAACCATCACGCCGTTTCTCCGCTGGAGTAGGCAGAGAGAATGGACCGCCACACTACTCTATCCTGACATACAGCGAGTCATACACGCACGTCGATTCTTCCGGCTTCTAACATGACTTACCTTTAAAATTGGATAATTTGGCCATGCCAAGTTTTCCTCGGTCTACCTCGACTCCGTACTCCATTTACATTGTTAACGTATACTTTTCATTTTTTCTTCACACATGCGCTCCATATGTCCGAACCAACGCAGCAATCCTTTCATAATTTTGTTCATAATACCTTCTTTCGCTCTACATTCCTTTCTTATATCAGCATTTGAGATTCTGTTCAGAAACATTAAAATATGTTGATATTATGACATTGTTGAAAAGATGTTTAAATACACTGTTAAGCAATTTATTTATTATTTACTTCCATTGAGTATCTAAAAATATTATAGTTTAATTCCAAGATAAGTAAAGAATCACAAGTATTCATGGGTGATATTGGGAGGCCTTAAAGAAAACGAAAACACTTCACGGGATATCAAAGAAAAACGATTTAAGGCTTTGCCGGGCTTGAGATAAGCAGCTTGTAAAACTTTCATACACTTACTGCGGTACACTGGGATGGATTTTTTGTCCCAAAGATCAGCCCTAAAAGGGCTTGTCAGAATTCGATTTTCAAAGATATTTATTTATTCAATAAACAGAAAAGTGTATTGAGCATTAAAAATGATGCTTTTGTTAAACGTTTGTTAAAAACTTTCTGGGCTGAGCTGTCTTAAAATTCGTAAAACTACCCCTTGTCAATGAACATAGAAGATAAAATTATAGCGTTTCGTATGAAACGTTTATTTTTTATACTTTTCTTTCTTCTTCTTTTTTTAGGCCAATTTTACTCCACTACTAGGCCTCTTCTAAACTCTTCCAATATTTTCTATCTTGGATTATCTGTTTTTATAAATGGTGTATTTTTGGAGGTATACTCGTACAATACATATTCAAAATGAAAAAAAAACCACATTAAAATAATGTTTATATCTATGATATTGGCTTTATTTAATAGATAATTTTATGCCATTACTGTTTAAATATGATTTCGGGCATATGAGCCCCACGGCTAGCTCGAATGAAGCGCAATCGTGAAATCCAATTTTCGACAATTGTCGTCTTTGTAGATGCGTATTTTCCACTAGAGTGTACGTGGTGCGAAAACAATCCATGGTCTTCCGAATAACTTGCTCGGATGGAAGATAATGTCGACCGTAAAATGGACGCAGTGCACGATAAGTTTGGCCAACCGAACCATGATTTTCAAAAGAAATTTGCACAATTCTGACGTCAGTCTATTTATGGTAAAATGGCCAAAAGTTTTTATTACAAATCAATCGTCAATTGTTAAATTGACAGTCTGTAGAAACAATGTTTCCAGTTTAAAAACCAAACCTCTAAAATAAACATCCTATACTACCAACCGATTTCACTCCCACCGGAGCTTCGTCAGAATAAATCAACAAACGAGTATGTTTTTGCACCACACACGTTTTCTTCATCTTCTTGGTCTAGGTGGTATGACCTGTTTATGATGGTGAGCTGTCCTGGGATGATGACGTCCAGCTATCATTTTCATCATCAACAGCCACTTTCGCAAATCTCGTATCTTCTAAGCGATCCACATGGTCCATTCAAAAGTGTATTCTGCTTCTTCCACACCTCACTATGTCTTCAACATCATAGACGTACCTCGTCATCTCATTTCTGATACGATCTCTGAGAGCTCTTATTTCTGCCACTCTGAGAAGGGTTTTAACCCTGTATCGGCTCTCACTTCTACCTCCTTTGTCATGATAGCGTAGACGCATACCTTATATACCCTGACCTTACTTAATTTTAGTATATCCTTAGTTTCGGTTAGCTTGTGTGTATATGTTTCTCCATATAGTGTCCCGCAAGCAGCCAGCCACAGTTGTCGCTTTATTGGTTTGTGTTCGCACTTCACTATATAGGTCACTGTTGCTACAGATCTCTACACCTAGGAAAGTGAATCGCATGACTTTCTCATTGGGTGTATTATCGATGATCAGTTTGCATCAGAGAGATTAATTTACTCACTAACTAACGTTTTTCTATTTATCATTTCTCATAATGTGCTCAAAGTATTCCAGTTTCCTAAGCTATATGGTCTAGACAAATAATTTTATTCCTGCACCTCCTCGTTTGTGACTCTTTCTGTCCATAATATTTTAAATATTCTACAATATATCCATATTTCAAAGGCATCCAGCTTTTTGGTCATAGCTTTTGTTAAGGTCCACGTTTTCATACTGTTATGTGGTGTGGAAAAAATTGTCAGAATTATTTTTATTTTAAGTATTTTCACATAATTTTTTTTTAGGAAATGGGTGAATTGCAAAGACAATTGGATCACGACTCCAAACTCCAACAGTTTTTATCGGTAAAGGGTTCTAAGAGGGTGATGGCCGAGTTGGAAGCCAAGGAAGCTGCTAAGAAAAGAGCTCAGAGAGATAAAGACATTGCAACACAGGAAAGGCATAAGGATATATTTAAACAAATCCAGGTAAATAAAATTATTGGCATTTATTCATCTTATCATATGGGATCGAATTCACGGCAGACACAATTACTCAACTCTGATAATTGCCGCGTCAAGGACAGCACATACTATTTTATTTGCCATGTTGCAGAACCAACCTGCCAATGGTTATGCCCGTGGGTAGAGCAATCTCTTTGCTTAATCGGGTCACCTCGGAGGTCAACATATTTTATGATGGTGGGGGTTGCCTCAATTCTTTCTAGTTTTTCCTCTTACTCTTTACGCTTTTTTAAAAAATGTTTCTCTAATAAATTATTATCATATTATTACCAATGAATTGGAATATTTGTAATTAATACGAATGAAAACATCAGTTTTCTAGAAGTTTTATTATATTTTATGGGAATGACATTTTTGCTCTTCTAAGGCATTATCAAATGTGACGAATTTCAGCTCGTTGTTGTTTATATACACTAGTAATTGGAGCAGAAAATGGTAATTAACGAAAATTTATGTGACTATACATTTTTAACAAATGATTATTTGGGTAGGTCCAGAAATACCAGAACTGGAAAGTGTTTCTTGGAACTTTTTTGACAATGATTTCATGGTTAGGGAATACTTACTGATATTATATAAATCAAAAATAAGTTATTTGAGGTAGGACGAAAAAAGAATTTCTTAAAAAACATATTTTTAATTTAATTTTATAAATTCCGTAATACGGAATCTTTTTACAAATTACGGAATATTTGTGAATTTTATTTAAATAAAAAAAAACAAATGAATGCTTTATTAATTATTTATTTATGGATTATTTACCAAGTACATGGTTTAAATAACTTGCAACTGGGGTAACCTGATCTAGGAAGGGTTTTTCTTTGTGAAATCAAGCATATTATTATGTCGTGAAATTTCTGATTTGTACTTTTTCTCCTGTTTCTCGTAAGCGTGTGGTTTTTACAAGGTAAATAATTAGTAAAGGTAACAACTGTGCTTTTTACATTCAGATATAATTCCAGGACTTCACCGGAGAAACAGATCTCGAAAGACTAATCAACCAATTCACAAAGCAAGACGAAGAAAACTACGCACTTTTCAATTACGTAAACGAAGTAAACCAGGAATTGGAAGCGCTAGCGAGTAATGTGGCAGATTTGAAAGTCAGTATTGGTAAGAATGCATAAAAATATATGATTTATTTTTAAGTTGTTTTGAATCCTTAACGCATTGTCTTCGATATCTCTGTGTATTATGTCCTTCGCGAACCAATCATTGGCCAACTTAACAAATTCATGTTTTACCTTAGTTAACCCTATCAAACCATCCTAGCTAAGTCGTAAAACTTTACAATTAAACTTGAAAATTCTCGTATACTTGAAGGCTGGACATTATAATACAAATTATAATCTTGGAGGCTATCCATCTTTATGTTCCGGATGGTTATCTTCGACAGCGTCGGCAGAGACTGTTTTATCTCCCAACATGCAGAACCAACCTGCCTCTGGTGATGCCGGTGGGGAGAGCAATAAAACTGCTGAACATGATCGCTTCGGAGATCGATGTCTTTCATATTCGTGAAAGTACATTCAGAAGACAAATACTCTTGACTTTGGAGAGTATCTTCTATTCCTAATGTCGAACCATCTCTCATGCGTTCCTGGTATTATATAATTATTATGTTTTACCTGTTCTCAATAGATGCCTTAAACTATTATATAAAAAATGTTTGCAATGTCTTTTGAGAAAATAAACTGATTTGAATTTGAAAAAAAAAAAAAAGATGCTTAGTATAAAAAAATCTAAAGTAAAATTTTGCTTCCAATTGATGTTAAATATGGTAAGGCCAATAACTGTGCTAAGGTGCAAAATGATTGAATAAGAGAGTGTAGTTCAAACTTCCTCTAAAAGAACCCAAAAAATCATACATATCAGAAGGAACCCAAATAAGTCGACGTCAGTGAGGCAGTACTTTTAGAATTTGTAATATATTTTTTATGAACACTGAAAATGTGTAAATCTGAGACGATTAGATTCACTTTGTATAATTTAATAGATTATACAGTCAAATTTTTACAATTTCCTGTCAAAACTGATTCAAACTTAAACATAATTATTAATTGTATCTCAATAGAGACGAAAATGTAAATTATTTAGAAACATGGTGGTCGAGGCGTTTACAGACCTGTCATAACATCCCCATTCCGCACTTCTTACGAACACCACGTCTGACAATTATTTTTGAAAGTTGTATATATGCTACCTTGTTGAGAAACATTCCACATATTTTAGTTCAATCTACACTAGCGCCATCTATTGAGATTAGATGTAAGCATTAAGCAAAAAACTTTATTAATCTAAGTATGTTTAATCTTGATAAGTGAAAGGCTATTAACCCAATTATCACACATTACTAGACAACGCTTGGAGAAAACTCTCCTATTTTTATATGCTTTTAACTTTGACCAGTTTTTATATAACATTTTTTTTTAAAGTAAACAAAAACAAATCTCAATCGTCTCTATTGAGATACAATTAATTCTTAATGATTAACCCGTAATGGGAAAAAATTCAGTATTTGTCTGCAAGTATTTGTATACATTTAAAAAAAAGTTAAACATAATAGTTATACAGAGCAGTGCAGAACCTACAGGTCTACATTGTTTACAGGTGATTCCACTGAATGGTTATATCCCTCAATATTTTCATCTTTGTTTCTCTGATCGTTTTTACAGGTTATTTCAAATAAGTGTGATTACGATAGGCAGTAAATGAATACACAATTGTTCTTTCGTTTAGAAAACATGAGGATCGAGAAGAAAGAAAGGGAGGCGGTGGAACAAGAGACCCTCGATACTCTGAGGGCACAGTTGAAGAGACGGCAGGACTCGACAATGGCAGCGAGGGAAAGCGCCACAGGAGCACAGAATAGACTGGACAAGTCTATGTCGGATATTGAAAATTTATTCAAGTATGTATTAGTTTACAGAGATGTGCGAAAAACAATGTACCTACGATAGAATACCTAATGATGAAGTAAGAAAGGAATGCAAGGCGGATGAATGTGTCCTAAGTAAAAATAAAAAAGAGTCACTAAGATGGTGTGGACATATGGAACGAATGTACGACCGTTCTTCGTCCTGATGGAACGCATGGATGGAGAAATAATGGTTAAGAAAGTATACGTTAATGGTGTAAATGGAGTACGGAGTCGGAAAGACTGAGGAAAACATGGCATGACCAAATTAATCAAATATTAAAGGTTGGTCATGTCAGAAGCCGGAAGAATCGACGTGCGTGTATGACACGCTGTATGAATGTGGAGGAATCTAGAGAGGTATGTCAGGATAGAGTAGTGTGGCGGTCCATTCTCTCTGCCTACCCCTGCGGGGAAACGGCGTGATGGTTTGTTGTTGTTGTTGAATTATATAATCAAATATGTCCTTAATGAATCATCTTTGAATTTTATATATCATATGAAATTCAAAAATACTAGTTGCAACCAGTGAAATATTCACAGAAATAAAGCTTTTTCTACTCTTTAAACTTGGTTCACTGCAATCGTAATAAGTTTTATCTTTAAATGTAAATGTTTTTATTTTACACACGTTAAAAATTTCAGAATAAACACATATTATTTTCTAAATAACTGTCATACAACATAAATCAGATCAAAATTTTAAATAATCCAGAACGTTTTCGGGTATGCGTATTGAGTGCATTTCGAATTACCTTCGGAGAGAATCGAAGTATTCCTCTATCGCTCTCTTGTATTCAAAATATTATCGTACTCTTTTTGACGATATGGTTTTCGCCTATTTATTTTATGATTTGGAATGTAGAGTTCCAAAACTTTATAAAATATTTTAAGGTAGGAAGATTTTGTATGTACAACCTTTCATATCTTTATATTCTTTTTGTTATATGATAGCATTGTGACTTGTTTTAGTTTGAGTGATGAGTTTCAGTCATTGCATAGTTGTTTGTTGGAGGTATTCCATTTCCTTTGTCCCCGCAGGATGATGCAGTGTGACGCGGCCCCCATACTCCAGCTACTGGGAGCCAGCACGGAGGTGGACATCCACAACGTCATGCTGTATCTCAAGACTATCGAGAGGAAAACTTTGGACATTGTCAACTGCGCGTATTACACGGTAAACTAACCGCTAACTTTAGCCGACATGTCCAGGATAACTATTTGAAATTATATGCATTGCAATTTCGAACGTTGTGTCAACGTCAAAGTGAAGTTTATTGTACACTTAGGAAATTGAAAAAAAAAAAGATTGTTTATTATCCACAAAGGTATTAAAAAACACGACATATTTCGGAGGATACCTCTATCTATAGGTGATATTATAAAAAAAAAACTAAACAAAGAAAGACAACTATAAAAAACGCATTTCAAATTCGATACATTAATTTAAATTTAAAAATTAACCTGTGAACCTAATGAATGTGTACGATTGTATACATTTTGAACTAGAGATTATCAGCTTATTAGTTAGACATATTGAATGAAAAATATTTTTTTGGTTTGTTCTAAAATTCAAATCATACCTTATACCTATTTGTATTAATTTAATCGCCGTTCTACTAACTAACTTACCGTAATGTCATCTCGAAAGGAAAGAATGGACCGCCACACTGTTTTTTCCTGACTTCTTTTGATTCCTTAACATTCGTACATCATATCATGCAAGCACGACAATTTCTCCAACACCTCACGAAGCCGACATTTAACATTTGATGGATTTGATCGTGTCCCAAATTCCTCTATTTCTTATTCCGTTTACGTTGTTAACATATAATTACAGTAGAAAGTCGTTTATCCAGACGAGTTGGGATCGGAGATGTTCCTGATAGTCAAACAAGCGTTAATTCTTTTAGCAAAATAACGTGTTTGTCATCGCAAACAAAAACCTATCCAAAAAAGCTAGAATGGCAGTGCACAATGGTGTTCTTTTACCGACCCTTATGTATGGAAGCGAAGCATGGAACTGGCAAAGGAAGGATGAAAGTAGAATAAATGCAGTAGAAATGAGATCTCTTAGACGAATGTGTGGATATTCTGTGTATGATAGAGTGTCGAATGAAAATATAAGAAGTGAATGCGGTGCGAATGATGGTGTCATGAACAAATAATGAAAGGATCATTAAGATGGTTTGGACATATGGAAAGAATGAATGAAGAAAGAATGGTAAAAAAATTATATGTTAATGATGTAAATGGTACCAGAAATAGAGGAAGACCAAGGAAAACGTGGCACGATCAAATAAATCAAATATTGAATGTCGGCCATGTGAGGAGTCAGAGAAATCGACGCGCGTGCATGACACGATGTATGAATGTTGAGGAAGAGAGAGAAATATGTCAGGAAAGAAAGGTGTGGCAGTCCATTCTTTCTGCCTACCCCTTCGGGGAGACGGCGTGATGGTTAGTTAGTTAGTTAGTTAGCAAAATAACGTTTAAATCGATTTTTTTCCTCGGCTCGTTTATTGATTATGTAATTATAAATTTTACTGCAAAAACAAGTATGTATGTAGTACATGTACACAAAAAAAGCTTACATTACTCTACAGTAATGGAAAAAATCAGAAAATTTTTTGAACAAGATTTCCTTGTCTTTTTTTGCAGCTAAATAATTTTTTCATCATCTCGGCTTGTCCAGATAATGGACGTTCCAGTTAACTGACTTCCGGATAAACGACTTTCTACTGCACTTTATTTATCATTCTTTCTTCATTCATTCTTCGTCTTTTATAATACTAAAATTTTAATGTTTGTTTTAGGAGAGGGTGCGGAAGTTGGAAGAGAGTAGGAATAAAGTAAAAACGGTCACCACCCCCCTGGCTCCTACTAAATCGAAGGCAGCGGGTAAAGAACCTAAGAAGACGCGCTCCAAGACTAACTTTGCAGAGAAGTCATCAAAAATCTGATCTGTCGAACCTTTTAAGCGTAATCCATTAATATGAAAAGGGTAAATCAGGAGACTGGTAATTTTTAACGTCATAATATATCATAAAGTAATTTTTTTAACGTCATAATATATAGTAGATGTTCTTCTATGTTCGCCTTTACTTTGTGTTGTGAATTCATATTTGAATAAATATAACTGCACTTAGTATTTTTACAACACTTTATTACACTTTTCACAGACATGTTTCGATTATGAAACAAACATTTTTCAATGTTAAAATTTTGTACATTGAAAAATATTGTTTCATAACCGAAACATGTCTGTGAAAAGAGTTATAAAAATACAAAGTGCAAATTATATTAATTCAAATTTGTTAGTTTTATTTATGTAAAGGATTTAAATCAATAAGTTTATAGTTAAAAGTATGATAAAATTAGAAGATGTTCATAGAAATAAAGGAACGTTACTTTTTATCTATATATTTTATTAATTTTTGCCATCAAACTCTCATGCATAACCAAAATCCAACATATTTAAACCCTATTGCCTCACTCCCACCCTTTTAATCATCTATCCCATCCTGCACCTCAACTGTATTGCCATGTTGGTCCCCACCCAAGACCACCGCCCCATACCCGAGACCACTCTCGTCCCACTTGGTTCTGTATCCAGGACCAACCGGTGTACCCACCCAAGGCCACTTCCTCTCACCGCCCATCGATCTCCACTCAAGACCTTGGCCACTGTCCAAGGTTATCCTCGCCTAACTCCCCGAACTCCACCTAATGTTCCGATCCAACCCACCACATCGTCCAAGGAATCCTCTCACCATCCAACAATATCCTACCTAAACATCTAAGAAAGAAATTTTCAACATGTGGGAGAACAATAACCTCCGGGCTGGTTCTCCAGAAAAGACAATATCCAAGACCATATTTAATTATGTATCTTGTGATATATGTTCTAGATTTGGATACAGATATTTTAATTAAATGAACGGCCATAGACCATAATATCAAAACCAAAGAAATTATTAAAAATGTAAATTATGGGGAAGGAACATATAATTTAAACAGGAACTATTTTTGATAAATGTAAAAAATGCATATTTAATTGTATTAATGTTATTATCCAATTAGTAAAATTAAATTATTAATTAATTTTTCGTGTCACGAAGATTTTTAGATAATTTGAAAATTTGCGTAAATCTAAAAAATCTCGTTTATAATGTTTAAAACGCATTCACTTATTAAAAAAAAAAAAACATAAATTAAAAACATTTTTATTTAATGCAACATTATAGACTTTATTTGTCGGATTTTTGATTAAGCTCGTCAATCAAAGAACGCAGTTTTTTTATTTAAATGTTAAATATTGTAAATTTGAGTTCACTTTCAACACACGAATAATACATTTGAGTAGTATCTGGAACTGAATCTTTGAACTTTATATTAGGAAGCAATCGTTCTACTCTATAAGCTATGATTCCGATACATCATCAATTTTAAGATAATATAGTGAAAAAAAGTAATTACATATATAAAGCACTATTCTTTTTTAGGTGTGTGAATAACATTTGACGCCACGTTTTTATCCATTTTCTTCTGTGAGTTAATCATGATATTCCTGAGTTCCTCAATTCCCTTGAAGACGTATATGAGTTGGGTATCGTAATCATCATATTGTGCTGTAGGCTCCATTCCTAAAAGAAAATAAAAAAGATTGAACTAATACACGTCTTCTAAGACTCAATTCACCTGCAGATATCTCCCAAACGCCATCACGCTGCACGAATTTTTCCTATAAAAATTTTAAGTAAGAAAAGTAATTTAATAGTATACAGACACAAGCAAGGTAAAATTAGTAAGACATTTTAACAGATAAAATAGTAAAAGCATTAAGAAGGTAGAATAGTAAGACATTAGGCAGGTAAAATAGTAAGACATTAAGAAGGTAAAATAGTAAGACGTTAAGATGGTAAAATAGTGCGACATTAAGAAGGTAAAATAGTAAGACGTTAAGATGGTAAAATAGTAAGACATTAAGCAGATAAAATAGTACGACATTAAGAAGGTAAAATAGTAAGACATTAAGAAGGTAAAATAGTAAGACGTTAAGATGGTAAAATAGTGCGACATTAAGAAGGTAAAATAGTAAGACGTTAAGATGGTAAAATAGTAAGACATTAAGCAGATAAAATAGTACGACATTAAGAAGGTAAAATAGTAAGAAAATAGTGCATTAAGAAGGTAAAATAGTAAGACGTTAAGATGGTAAAATAGTAAGACATTAAGCAGATAAAATAGTACGACATTAAGAAGGTAAAATAGTAAGACATTAAGAAGGTAAAATAGTAAGACGTTAAGATGGTAAAATAGTGCGACATTAAGAAGGTAAAATAGTAAGACGTTAAGATGGTAAAATAGTAAGACATTAAGCAGATAAAATAGTACGACATTAAGAAGGTAAAATAGTAAGACATTAAGAAGGTAAAATAGTAAGACGTTAAGATGGTAAAATAGTGCGACATTAAGAAGGTAAAATAGTAAGACGTTAAGATGGTAAAATAGTGCGACATTAAGAAGGTAAAATAGTTAGACGTTAAGATGGTAAAATAGTAAGACATTAAGCAGATAAAATAGTAAAACATTAAGAAAGTAAAATAGTAAGAGTATGGAGTGGGCGCAAAATTGATACGCGCGGTCGCATCCCTCTATGAGGGAAGCACCGCTTGTGTCAGGGTTAACGGGGCAGTCACATCTTGGTTTGACATCACCAATTTATTATAGTTATGAGAGGTTCAACTGCATGTGGAATTATAGTGCGTACCTTTTTGCTTGCAAATAGTGCAATAGAAGTCCCAGAGGCTGTCTCTGACCCTGGCGAGCTCGATCTGCTTCTCCGCCGTGGTCTCTATCACTCTCTTCAGCATCCGCTCCCACTGTCTGCTCTCACTGCAGGCGTTGTCGTAACGGAACTAAAAATTAATTAATTGATTGAAATTATCTATTCCACGCGGCTCTATCCCACAGCATTTCTTTTGGGAATGCTCGGAACCAATTCTCTACAGCTTCGAAGAGATGGACATCTAATAACCCATTTCATTAGATAATTCAGGGGATACTTCGAGAACTCGGCCGTACTGGAGGATCTTGGTCTTTTTGTCCCCGATAGATATCTCCAACAGCGATGCACAGATTGTTTTACCTATCGGCCGTCTAACCAATCTGCCTCTGGTGACACCGGTTGGAAGAGCAATTAGTTTGCTGAACGCGGTCTCCTCGGAGATCGACGTCTTTTATATAACTGAAGGTACGTTCAGGGGACAAATACTTTTGACTTTAGAAAGTATCTTGTCTTCCTAATGTCAAACCATCACTAATGCGTTCCTGGTATTTTGTTGTATGTATATAATATTTGACATGTGCTCAATAGATGCCTTAAACATTTATGCTGTTTGTATTTTCTTTTGAGTAAATAAACTGATTTGATTATTGAACTCAAAACAACACTTCACGAACAGAGTACCATTCCAGATTTTCAACACAGTTTCCGTGCCCAACACTCCACACAACATCAGCTACTTCGTATAGTTGAACTTATTACCACAAACTTTAACACGCGCAAATTCACCACTTTCTTTTCCCTAGATGTCAGTAAAGCATTCGACCGCGTCTGGCACACCGGCCTGTTATACAAAATGGGAAAAGCAAACATCCCACTGCCTATGATTCAACTCATAGCCAGCTTTCTGTCCGATCGCCTTTTCAGCGTCAAAATCTACAAGGCCAAATCCCTTGTACGCCCTATCAGAGCAGGAGTTCCCCAAGGTTCAGTAATGGCTCCTACTCTGTTCAACATCTACTGCAGTGATATCCCTCTTCCCGGAGATCAGAACACCCACATTGCCCAATTTGCTGACGATAATCATCTCCAGTGCTAAAAGGCCGCTTCTCGCGACCCGCAGGGTGCAAAAACCCGATGTGCTAGAGGTGTGGTGCAGAAACTGGCGCATTACCATCGACCCGAGTAAAAGCGCAGCGACCCTTTTCAGTAAAAGACACATTCCTCCAAACATTCCCAACATAAAAATGTTCGGCCAAGACGTTCCTTGGACCAAAACAATCAAATACCTTGGGGTTACCTTGGATTCTAAGCTGACATGGAGGCCACACATTACAAATAAAGTCAAAGCCGCGTCAAAAGCAATCTCAGCCCTCTACCCAATGTTAGCTAGAAACAGTAAACTAAGCATCGACAATAAACTCCTGATATACAAAAAGGTTATAAGGCCGATCTTCACTTATGCAGCCCCAATCTGGGGCTATGCAGCCTCGAGTCACATACAAAAACTCCAAATCCTGCAAAATAAGGCTATCCGTTTATCGCTTAGTGCGCCTTCATTGACCAGGAATACATAACTGCACCTAGAATCGGGAATCCCGATGATAGATGAATTCATTCTGAAACTTGCCGAACGTTTTTACAAAGGACTCCCTTCACATTCCAACTCCACAATAAAAGACCTCTCAAATTACGACCCAAACACTTCTAGCCGCCACAAGCGCCCAAAAACGATTCTCCTTCAGAGGAACACTCCGGGCCACACAAATCATCCCCCCGAATAAACTAACAACCCACCAAATCACCTTCCAACAATGTTCCCATCAGACGTAAGAGGAATAGCCACATGAGCTGAACCTCTGTAAGCCAGAAGATCCAAGTCCAAGTCCAAGATTATTGATTTGATTATAAACAGTGGTGTGCAACTACAAGCTGCGTAAGCACTTATCGACATTCTTCTTCTTACGGTGCTGTGTCAGGTCCCTCCAACGTTGGAGATCACTGCAGCTAACGCATCTCTTTCCTGCGCCACTTGGGACAGGTTCTCAACTTTGCTCATAGCTGTACATTTCCTTATATTTCGCAGCCTGAATAACTGCCTTCCACCAATACCCTGACGTCTCTCTATTTTAGACATGATTATCAGCTGAATGAGGTGGTATCTTTCTTCCCCTGAACCCACATGACCCAAATATGTGACCTGTCTAACTTTTATACTCGAGAACAGCTCTCTATTTGCTCTATAATACAATTATTTGAATTATTATCAATATTATTTTTAAATGGTTAAGAAAGTATATGCAAAACGACGTAAACGGAACTAGAAATAGAGTAAGACCGAGAGAATTGCGGCACGATTAAATCGAATATTAAATGTCTGCCGCATGAGAAGTCTTCGGGGAGTTGGCGTGATGGTAAGTTAGTTTGAATAATATTAATTGCTGAAAATACGCTTCAGTAGATAAATATAAAAACGAAACTGATATCCTGGGATTAGGTACCGGATGTGTCAATTTATATTTACAACCCTCATGTTTCCACTCTTCCATCCCACGGGATGCCTATCCCAAGAGCAGCTTGTCTTTTAAACGCGTTTTCAGCCGAGAACAATATTTTCCAGAGGCGTGCAAGGTTTGGAAATAATTCATTTCAAAAGTAACTTTTTTTATTGTATTGTCGCCATAGCTGTTTCGTAATATCACAGTTGACTTAACGAATTAAAATATGCTTACTAGGACAAATAAAAGGAATGTCGGGTGGCCACCTAAGAGATGGAGTAACAACATTGTCAGAATAGCTGGAACGACCTGGATGTGGAAGGGACAAGACAGGAACGTGTTGAGGAAAATGGAAGAGGCCTATATCCAACAGTAGAAGGAAAAATACTGAAGAAGAAGAAGAATAAGAATGCATACAACGGTAGGCGATTAATTTAATAAATAAATTGTGATATAGTAACCATCCAAATTAAATGGTTAAAATGATTTTCAATGAAAATAAACAAGTAACTTATTGTTTCTTGAACAATGATGTTAAACTCCATATTAAATAATTAATACGATTAAAAACGATTGTTAACTAACTAACTAACTAACCATCACGCCATTTCCCCGGAGGGGTAGGCAGAGAGGATGGATCGCCACAATGATCTGTCCTGGAATACCTCTCGGGATTCCTCTACATTCATACATCGCACCATGCACGCACGTCGATTATTCCGACTTCGAATGTGGCCGCCTTTTAGTAATTGGTTAATTTGGTCATGCCATGTTTTCCTCGGTCGTCCTCGGCTTCTTTTCCCACTCACACTGCTTGTGTACAACTTTTTAACCATTCTACTCTCATCCATTCGTTCCATATATCCATACCATCTCAGGGATCCTTTTTTAATTTTATCCATGATGCAGTCATCTGCCTTACATTTCTTTCTTATTTCATCGTTCGGTATTCTATTATAGAACGTTTTCCCGCACATTCTTCTTAGTGATCTCGTTTCTACGGCGTTTATCCTGCTTTCATCCTTCTTTTGCCAGCTCCAAGCTTCACTTCCATACATGAGGGTTGGCACCATTGTGTACTGCCATATTTGCTTCTGTGGATATATTTCTATTTCCAGTAATGACTTTGAGTGCGCCATTTATTTTATTCCCAGCACCAACCCTTATTTCGATGTCTTTCTCCATTTTTCCGTCTCTTGTAAACATGCTTCCCAGATACGTAAAAAAAACGATTGTTTTCTAGAAATTTTACTGTTTTATTTTACGGGAATGACATGAACTCCGCCAATTGTCGGAGTTCAGTCGGTCCCAAGCCCGGAAGCAGAAGGAGGAGAGTTTTTAGGTGAGGTTTGCTACCTAGCAAGGGTAAAAAAGAAGCAAGCTCACAGCCTAGAAAACCAAGCCTTGGACCACCTAAGGCATGGAATCGACCTCCAGGAAGACCACCCAAAAGATGGCGAGACAGTTGGACATCTACATCCCAGGAACAGGCTCCGAGAAAAAACAGGACGCAGTCCTAAATAATCCAGAAGAAGAATGACATGTTTTTCTCCTTGTTAAGACATTATCAAATGTCATTTCCATTCCCATAAAAAATAATAAAAATTCTAGGAAAAAATAGGTTTTTCATTCCTATTAATTATAATGATAAAGTAAATATGATAATGCCTTAGTAAGGCGAATGTCATTCTCGCAAAATATAATGGTGAGAAGAATTTAGTGATATTTAAGAGAAATCATGCAGATACTTCTTTCCTTAGCGCAAGAAACTTTCATCAGAAGGAGAGTAAGAGAAACAAAAATATAATTAAAATATAAATTGCTCATATATATTTTGAAATGTAACTTTATACGAATGATAACGTCTATTTTCTAGAAGTTTTATAATTATTTGTATTTTATTTTATCAAATTCAATTTTTTATGTAAATAGTACAAAATTTACTTAATATTGATATTGATAAAATATCATTTCCATAAAATAAAATAAAAAACTTCTAGAAAAAATCAGTTATAAAAAAATATTATTTAAAATCTATTTTCTATTTTATTTTAAAAAGTCTAACACCAAAGATTTAAATCAATGATATTAGAATTTATTATACAATCATCAATATGATCAGAAAATGGCTCATTATTATGAGGAAGGAATCTGGTCGTGTCCAGGCTCGAACCCTCGAACCCACGTCCCGTGGACCAGGGGCCAAGCGTCCTATCCTCTAGACCACCACCCGATTGGAATGGAATGAAGCTCTATAAAATTAACTAATTAACTAACAACTAACCATCACGCCGTCTCCCCGAAGGGGTAGGCAGAAATAATGGACTGCCACACTTCACAATATTTAATTCGAAATGAAGTTCTATATAATAATAATAATTATTATTTTTATTAATTGCACTTAACATCACATTACAACACATGCCAAATCGATGTAAATCGATGTATAGCTGTTATATTGATTCTCATATGTGATAGGTAGTTAATCTATCGCCATTTTATTATCACGTGAATTCTTCATCAGACCAAAGATAGTGTGACAATCACAAACGCCATCGCCGGGAATTGAATCAGGGACCTTCGGTGTGGCAGTCAAAGTACTTACCACTCGGCCACGAAGGTCGCCAAAGAAACAATTAATTATTTCCAAGTATTTGTATACATTCAAAATGTTGTAAAAACAAAAACTGGTCCAAATTATAGCATATAAATTGGAGTGACATCTCCAGACGGGTTCTAGCAATACGATAATGGCGGTAGCCTTTCACATTGCGTTAAAAAGATCTTCTGCTTAATGCTTAAAATACAATCTTCATAGATGGCGCTAGTGTGTAGATTGAAACTACCATGTAACGGGTGGTGTTACAGATTAACATATATACAATTTCCAAAAAATTTTCGGACATGGTGGTCATAAGAAAAGGTGGAATGGGGAATGTTGTATTACATAAATACAATTTGCATCTTCGTCTCTATTGAGATACAATTAATCTTTGAATTAATTATGTATTTAAGCGCGTTGAAGTAGTTCCGCTGATTTCTGAACACCTTGTGCTTATGAATATAATGTAGTCCGAATAAGGGATGGAGGCAGCGGAGTAATTATTGCGAGCGGGGATGGGCCCCGGGACGTACTATGGACGCGCGACGATACTTAATTTAATTGTTCTTAAAAATAACGCCCCCGCTTTTGAGAACGGAAGGCCAATGAATATGATCCATTATCGTACCGTTTTGTGTAAGCCATTGGCGCCCCGCGACGCATTTTACGAAGGACGTCGGATCAAGGACTGTGGTCGCGCGTGCAAAAAAAACCCTGAGATTTCCACGTTAAAAGTGAAGCATAGAACCGGCAAAAGAACGATACAAGTAGAATACATGCAGTTGGACGTAACTAACTGACCATCACGCCGTTTCCCTGGAGGGGTAGGCAGAGAGGATGGATCGCAACACGGTTCTATCCTGACATAATTCTCGCGCCTCTTCTTAATTCACACATCGTGACATGCACGCTCGCCGATTGTTCCTACTTCGAAAATGACCGCCTTTCAGTAATTGATTAATTTGGTCATTATTATTATTATTAAGGATCATTAAGATGGTTTGGACATATGGAAAGAATTAATAAAGAAAGAATGGTAAAAAAAATATATGTTAATGATGTAAATGGAACCAGTAATAGAGGAAGACCGAGGAAAACGTGGCACGATCAAATAAATCAAATATTTAATGTCGGCCATGTGAGGAGTCAGAGAAATCGACGCGCGTGCATGACACGATGTATTAATGTTGAGGAAGCTAGAGAAATATGTCAGGAAAGAAAAGTGTGGCAGTCCATATTTTCTGCCTACCTCTTCGGGGAGATTGCGTGATGGTTAGTTAGTTAGTTAGTTTATTATTATTATTATTTTGTTAAATCGCTCTTTACATCATGACAGCATGAGCCAAATCGATGTAAAGGGTATTATTATATCTATCATAGTGATTATCGTGACATGTGATAGCTAGCTAATCTATCGCCATTTTATTGTCACGTGAATTCTACACCAGACCAAAGACAGTGTGACAATCACACTGCCCTCGCCGGGAATCGAACCCGGAACCTTCGGGGTGGCAGTCAATGCACTTACCATTCGGCAACAAAGGTCGTCAATGCCATGTCTTCCTTGGCCTTCCTCGACTTCTTTTCCCAATCACACTACTTGTATATATTTTTTAATCATTTCTCCCTCATCCATTCGTTCCATATATCCAAACCATCTTAGTGACCCTTTCTTAATTTTATTTATCACGCATACATCCGCCTTACATTCCTTTCTTACTTAATCATTAGATATTCTGTCAAATATTGGCTCTGTTGTAAATCTGTATATGACAGAGATGGTCATTAAGATGGTTTGAAAACATGAAAATAAACTATGAGGAAAAATTAACAAAAAAAAAAACGGTGGATACTTGGAGTAATAAATAATATTATTTTAAATCAAAATTCAAAATTTGATAACATTTTAAGGTTCTTGCTAGAGTTCAATTGTTTTAGATGCCTTATTTCAGCTATTTAAAATAACGGTGGATACTTGGACGATAAATTAAATAAATACAAAAGTCCGGATCGTCCAGCTGACTACACGTGCACTATCTAAAATAACATTATGTGTTATATTATTTTTATTTTGTTATTTTATTTCATTTCATTGTATTTAATTTCATATCGTTGCATTTTATATTATTTGTTTTAGCTTTATTTTGTGGACGTTGAACGATCGAAGTGAGCGCGGAAGATGCCTATTGGTGGCGATGAGGTTCTCAACCCATCACACCGCGTCTCCCGCGGGGGTCGAAAAGAGAATGATGGAGTGCCGCACCGGTTAAAGTGTGGCAGTCCATTCTTTCTGCCTACCCCTTCGGAGAGACCACTCGATGGTTAGCTTTTACATTTATTATGAAAATCGGCCTGGTACATTAAGCGCACCATATATTACTGTCGCTATGTTGGTGAAAAAGGTCTATGAAAGTTTTGGCATCGTCCACGAAGCGTCAATGGTGTTTATCATTCCCCGCGGAAAATGCGCGGAGCCGAATTTATTCTTTGGGGGTCCATGTCAGGGGCGGAACACGGCGCGACCGCCCCCATTATCATTAATCTTAGTTAATTATTTTGCATCCAGGGCCGGAATCAAGATTTACCGTCGCCCCGGGCGCAGATTAAATTTCGACCTCGAAACGAATTTATCAAAGAAATTGTAAATATAAACAGATTTCGCGGACAGAAAGTGAATTTTGAGAGAAATTGATAGAGGGATGCGAGTGTTGAGGTGTATTTTACGGTCCTTGTGAACAATACCAAGAATTCGATTTCCACTCCCATACAAATTAGGCAATTAATAAGTTCACAAGCAAAGCATAATGATTTGATACTGACGGAGACTACTGTGTCGAAAATGGCAAGAAGGGTTGTCTTCGAATTGTACTAACATTTAATAAATCAATCGTTGACTTCGATAAATTTACAAGTAATAATTTTTGACCCTACTGACATATGCAGAAACAGGTGGGTTATGTGGTTAAAGTGATTCAACTAAGGAAAAAGTTTCATACTATAGGTCATAAATAGACATTGAAAGTTCCTGCACAATCGCCATCTTGTATGGGTGGAAATGGAGATCATCACGAAGAATTCTCCTTAAAGAACGATCGAAAAGTCCAAGGGCAGGCCCATGTTTGCGCGCAGAACGCCGTGGTGATCGCAACATTGAAGCTCTCACTACCTCAATGTTTCAGGTGATCTTATGGGACTAAGGACTCCAGTTCTTCGTCTTGTCGTACTTGCAGTTTGTCTGAACGTAGTTACCAACATAAGAATTGATTTCCGGTTCAGGACAAGGTTCAACGGGGCTAAATTAAAGCGATTCCGAAAAGTGCGCTGGGTGCGATCACAGAACATCCGTTCGAAAAGTAGGCCTCAACGGCCAGCGCACGCTCCTCACTGTTCCAACGCATGATGCCGACTAATCTGTATCGGGATAAATTTTATAGTTCCGCCTCTCGAACGAGATCACTAGCGCTCCGCTACAATATCAACCGACTGAATGGCGCGCATTTAAAAAAGAAAGTTATGCTGCCGCACCCTATATAATACCTAAGGAAGTAGAACCCGTAAACAAATTGAGTTACTTAATCAGTTTAATTTTTTGGACCGATATGGTTACCATCGTAAATGTTCTCCAGAGAGCCAGAGCTGATAGCGAATTATTGGTCAACATTTAAGCCCGTAAAGTATCATATTTAGGTTATGTGAAGTGTTCTTAGAGGAGAAAAATATGAAATTCGGCACCTGATCATTCAGTAAAAAATTTAGGGTCGATGATGTATCGGCAGGAGGCGAATCTCCTGGCAACCACATCATTAGGGACTGGACTACGATAAAAATACGTTGTGGGGTTGTTCCGAGCTACTAGGGACAGACAGTTTCAAAACGAAAAAAATATTTATAGAATATATTTCATACCCTCAATTCTGCCAAGGTATTATTCAGTCCCATCATCTGAAGGACTTTGGCATCCATCAACTGGTTGAGTTCCAGGTGTATGGCCACCACGGCGGCTAGCTCTTGCTCCTGTCTTGCGGAGAGGATCTTCTTGGCGTTGGCTGGAATACAAAACACAACATTTAGAAGAAAAAAAAAAATAGAAACTCGGACTTAACAACTATTCATTTAAGCGAGCCTGCAGTAGGAATATATACCCTTAAATAAAACGCATTAAAATGAAAGAAAAATCCAATGATACCAATATTAGAAGAATAAATCAAAATCATTATAAATCAAGGCATAATTGTGTTACATATTATTTACTTCTTAATTATTAATCTAAGCAAGGATATTTTACAAGGGGCAGGGCAATATTCCTATTAAACCGCATCTCTTCGGATGTGGATATTTTTAACGATAATGAGGCTACCCTAAGAAAGCATCTATCTCTTATGTATTAAATTGCTATTTGCTTCTCTTCTTATTGTACAACAATGTTTATTTTTACTAAATTGTTCTCGAATATTTTATTAATTGTCTTCCGTTTGTTTTCTTGTTATATTATTTGTATTTCTTTTTTTTAATTGTTATTATTATTTTGTATATTGAGATTATAAACAATTTGGAATTGATATTATTCTGTAATGTTTATATATTTTTTTGAATAAATTAAAAGAAAACATCTTAGCGGGTTCCTGAGATGCTACTAGGGCCTTTAATGTGGTAGTTTTCCGTCACTTTCCACATTTTTGTATACAATAGGTTATTTCAACCCAATTACTTTATACAACCATTTAGCTTTTGATTTTTACGACAAATAAGTAGCTAGTCTATCGCCGTTTTTATTGTCACGTGAATTCTACCAGACTAAAGAAAGCGTCATTTTGAATCTTGAGAAAGAAGAGTTTGACATCATTGTTCGAGAAATAATAAATTAATTGTAGATGTTCGTAAATGTAAAAAAAAAAAACTTTTAAAATGTTATGAATTAAAATTTTATAAACTGTTAAATTAAATATTGTTTTTTGTATCACAATTATATTTTATTTTACGAGACAGCTGTTTCAATAAGTTATTGTAATTATTGTTATTGTTAATTGTAATTATTGTTAATTGTAATTATTATTAATTGTAATTATTGTTATTGTAACACCTGATGATGTCAACGTAGGTTGATGAAACAGCTGATATAAATACAATTGTACAATAAAATACAATTGTGATACAAAAAACAAAGGTATTTAACCTTAACAGTTTAAAATGTTAAGGTGTCATAGTGTTTTAGCCAAAACAATGGACTATTTAATTAAAATGTTGATTTCTGATGTGCTCAAGTTTGACGGTTTGAGTATTTTTCCAACAGAAATTTCTAGAGTAAAATACGTCTTCGTTTATTAATATCATTAATATATTGGTAAAGTATTAAATACAATATATTACTGAGCGTCTCGAATCTGTTGAGAATATCGGTTGGCTGGCGAAAGTTCTTCTTGTTCCCCACCACGGAGAGGAGGTAGTTCTGCAATGAAAAGGCCAGTTAGATAGCTCACTCTGGGGGGGGGGCGGTGGCCATAGTTAGGCGGCGCGGGTTGAATAGGAATGGATGGCAATAGGCGTACAGGGCGGGACAAGTGACTAACTAGGTCGGGAAACAGCCCTGGTAATAATAAATAAAAAAACATATTTTTTCAACTAACTAAATAACTAACCATCACGCCGTCTTCCAGAAGGGGTAAGCAGAAAGAACGGACTGCCACACTTTTCTTTCCTGACATATTTCTGTCAATTCCTCAACATTCATACATCGTGTCATGTACGCGCGTCGATTTCTTTGACTCCTCACATGGCCGACATTCAATATTTGATTTATTTGATCGTGCCACGTTTTCCTCGGTCTTCCTCAATTTCTGGTTCCATTTACATCGTTAACAGATAATTTTTTTACCATTCTTTCTTCATTCATTCTTTCCATATGTCCAAACCATCTTAATGATCCTTTCATTATTTTGTTCATAAAACCATCATGCGCACCGCATTCAATTCTTATATTTTCATTCGACACTCTATCATACACAGTATACACACATTCATCTAAGAGATCTCATTTCTACTGCATTTATTCTACTATCATCCTTCTTTTGCCAGTTCCATGTTTCGCTTCCATACATAAGGGTTGGTAGAAGAACACCATTGTGCACTGCCATTCTATAATAGCTTTTTTGGATAGGTTTTTGTTTGCGATGCCAACTTTAAGTGCACCATTCACTTTGTTGTCACATATTTTTCTTTTTTTATATACTTTGTAGGTATACAACACTCACTTTTTAAACAAATTAAAATTAAATATCAAACATGTTTCGGACCACCCAGCCAAAACATCTGTCAAAACTGACCATATTTGTAAACAATTTTATAAACAAACAAACAAACCATCACGCTGTTTCCCCGCAGGGGTAGGCAGAGAGAATGGACCGCCACACTACTCTATAACGTTCTAGAGTAGTGTGGCGGTCCGTAACTCTCCACATTCATACAACGAGTCATACACGCACGTCGATTCCTCCGACTTCTAACATGACCAACCTTAAAAATTTGATTAATTTGGTCATGCCATGTTTTCCTCGGTCGTCCACGGCTTCTTTTTCCACTCACGCTGCTTGTGTACAACTTTTTAACCATTCTGATCCTTTTTTAATTTTATCCATGATGCAGTCATCTGCCTTAAATTTCTTTCTTATTTCATCAATAATATAATATGTTCGTTTAGGCAAAAATCTACCCGAAACCACATCATACAATATAATATATTTGTTTAGGCAAGAGAGAATGGACCGCCACACTACTCTATAACGTTCTAGAGTAGTGTGGCGGTCCGTAACTCTCCACATTCATGCAACGAGTGATACACGCACGTCGATTCCTCCGACTTCTAACATGACCAACCTTAAAAATTTGATTTATTTAGTCATGCCATGTTTTCCTCGGTCGTCCACGGCTTCTTTTTCCACTCACGCTGCTTGTGTACAACTTTTTAACCATTCTGATCCTTTTTTAATTTTATCCATGATGCAGTCATCTGCCTTAAATTTCTTTCTTATTTCATCAATAATATAATATGTTCGTTTAGGCAAAAATCTACCCGAAACCACATCATACAATATAATATATTTGTTTAGGCAAGAGAGAATGGACCGCCACACTACTCTATAACGTTCTAGAGTAGTGTGGCGGTCCGTAACTCTCCACATTCATGCAACGAGTGATACACGCACGTCGATTCCTCCGACTTCTAACATGACCAACCTTAAAAATTTGATTTATTTAGTCATGCCATGTTTTCCTCGGTCGTCCACGGCTTCTTTTTCCACTCACGCTGCTTGTGTACAACTTTTTAACCATTCTGATCCTTTTTTAATTTTATCCATGATGCAGTCATCTGCCTTACATTTCTTTCTTATTTCATCAATAATATAATACGAGTATGTTCGTTTAGGCAAAAATCTTCCCGAAACCACATTATACAATATAATATATTTGTTTAGGCAAAAATCTACCCGATACCACATCATACAATATAATATATTCGTTTAGGCAAAAATCTACCCGATACCACATCATACAATATAGTATATTCGTTTAGGCAAAAATCTACCCGATACCACACTGAACGGAGCTTTTCCAGTTCATAGGGACACTATACCCAAAATATGTATGGATGAATGTAAATCGCACCGCAGATAGAGAGATAATCCCCTCCATAAACGTTTATGCCGGTCTTTGACAAGATTGTTTCATAAAAAATAAGATACAGAGGTTTACAGGCCCCATTATAAGCGACGCATAAAAGTATATCGGCGTTTTTTTTATGTACTCGCCTTTATTTGGTTTCGCTACAAGAATCGAAAACGACTCTTCAGTTATCTTTGATGTGTCAGAAAAGCGCGCGAGCCTGCGTGTTCTACAATCACCGAAGGTCAAAGGTGTTCCTAGCATTGCGTAACTACAGCTTTTGTGTGGGAATATAACCGTTTCATTTCACGAAAATAAAATAATAGCAGGAGAAACAGATAAGTATGTAAATGGGTCGTTCTTAAGTTTTATTCTGATAGGGATCGTTTATGATAATTCGGTACTTACTCGGTTCGGCAAGTCATATGGCAATAATTTACTTAGAATAAAATAGAATCACCGGATATTTGAATTTCACTATGAGTTTAGAACTATACAGGGTGCGTTTTATGCTCCAGGCCAATTTTGTTTGGCCGCCATTTTGATTGGTTGTCATTTGTCAGTTTATATAGTAATTGTGGGGCGATCAGAGACAATTCAAAATCACGGCCAAATAAAATTTGACTGGAACATAAATCGCACATTTATAAAACATTATAAGACCAAGCAATGTAATGCATTATGGATTATCTATACACTGTTGTTGAGGAGATTAGACGCCGAACAAAAATAACGGACATCATGGAACGACTAGCGAGACAGAAGTGGCAATGGGCGGGTCATGTGGCGAGACAGAGTGAGGATAGATGGACCCAGAAAATAATAATGTGGAGACCATGGGAGAATAGGAGAAACGTCGGCAGGCCGCAAAAAAAGGTGTGCCGACGACATTGCTGCCGTAAGGGGGGGGGGGGAATGTGGCTACGGCTGGCAGGAGATAGAGACGAGTGGAAGGGAAGGGAAGAGGCCTATGTCCAGCAGTGGACCGATAAAGGTTGACGAAGAAGAAGAAGAAGAAGATACACTGTTTCGACAAGATATACTCTTAATGTAATATCTTTTGAGTAAATAAATTGATTTGATTTGATTTAATATCACTTATAGCCAGAAACCAAATAACCACTAAATTATTTGCACCGGCAGCCATACTTTTATTTGCTGTGCCATATACGCTCGCAAATTTTTGATATTAAAATTGTTAAATGAAAATTTAAACAAACGACTTCATCTTCTTCAAGTGCCCTATCGGGTCCCCCCAACGTTGGCGATCACCTTGGTGAACCTGTTCCTGTGCTGCGCCGCTCGGAACAGCTACTCCACACTTCGGATACCGGTCCACTCCCTCACGTTTCGTAGCCAGGACTTCTGTCTCCTACCGGGCCCTCGAGGTCCCTCAATTTTCCCCTCCAATGTCAGTTGGAGAAGGTGGTACTTTTCCCCACGCAGTATATGACCAAGATCGTTCCACGTTTTCTTCGGTCTTCCTCAATTTCTAGTTACATTAAAATTGTTAACATATATATTTTTATCATTTTTCTTCATTTATTATTTCCATGTGTTCAAACCATCTTGATGTTCCTTTCAATATTTTGTTCACAACATTTTCATTCGCACCGCATTCACTTTTCATTCAACATTACACAGATTTTCCACACATCCGTCTAAGAAATATTGCATTTATTCTACTTTCATTCGGGTGGTGGTCTAGGGGATAAAACGCTTGGCTCCTGATCCAGGAGACTTGGGTTCGAGCCTGGACACGACCCGATTCCTTCATCATAATAACGAGCTATTTCTGCTCAGTTTGATGATTGTACAATAAATTCTAATATCATTGATTTAAATCTTTGGTTTTAGTCTTTTTAATTAAAAAAAAACCTCATTTTGCCAGTTCCATGCTTCGCCATTCAAATAATTGTATTACTTACCTCGTACATTGTGTGATCAGAGAGATACTGCTCCATTTCTTCACAGACTTTCGTCATCTCATTCAGATCTTTTCTGATAACTTCGGTTTCTTCGGTTTTAGCTTCAAGGGCTTTGGTATCATAAGTCATTTTTACAGCGGCACGCTCCCTTTTGTCTCGATTTTCACAAACAAACTGAAATAAATATTTTTAATAAATAACAAGTAAACATTTCGAAAATATATTTTTCAATCTAGCATTTACGTTTAAGACCTAATATTAGGTCCTTACATATGAAATTGGCGTTTCGCCGTACTGGCAACTTTGATCTCAAATATCTTCTCTTTGGTTAGGAATTCCAAATTCAAATTTATACAGCTATTTACTCAAGTATTTGTGTTTCGAAAATTATAATTCATTTGTTTTTTCCTCATTTGTTTTTTTTCTTTGCGTCACTCAGTTTACAAAATGGAAAACTTGAAATATCGCGTTGTTTACGAGTACGAGTTCCACCGTGGCACCAGTGCTGCAGAAACGGCTCGAAGGATTAATGATGTGTATGGCGACGGTGCCGCAAAAGAAAACACAGCGCGTTTTTGGTTCAAACGTTTTCGTTCTGGAAATTTCGACCTGCAGAACAAGCCCCGTGGACGGCCGGAGACCAAAGTTGATAATGAAGAATTGAAGGCTATTGTGGAAGCGGATCCATCGCAAACCACGTTCGAGTTAGCTGCAGGCTGCGGTGTTAGTGATAAAACTGTTTTAATCCACTTGAAGCAAATTGGGAAGGTTCAAAAGCTTGAAAGGTGGGTACCTCACGAATTGAGTGAAGCAAATCAACAAACGCGCGTTGACTTGCTGCGTTGCATTACTCAACCGGCACAATAATGAAGGGATTTTGAATCGAATCATTACCTGTGATGAAAAGTGGATCCTGTATGATAATCGGAAGCGCTCATCCCAATGGCTGAACCCTGCCGAACCAGCCAAACCATGCCCCAAGCGAAAATTGACTCCAAAAAAGTTACTTTTGAGCGTTTGGTGGACTAGTGCTGGTGTCGTTCACTACAGCTTTCTTAAATCTGGCCAGACGATTACGGTAGATGTCTATTGTCAGCAACTGCAAACCATGATGGAAAAGCTAGCTGCTAAACAACCGAGGCTGGTTAATCGCTCTAGGCCACTGCTGCTTCATGATAACGCTAGACCACACACTGCACAACAGACGGCTACCAAATTAGAAGAGCTTCAATTGGAATGTCTAAGACATCCACCGTACTTGCCTTGACCATGCCCCAACAGATTACTATTTTTTTTCGAAATTTGGATAACTTCTTGCAAAGGAAAAAATTCAACTCCGATGGGGCAGTCCAAACCGACTTCAAAGATTTTATTGATTCCCGTCCGAATGGTTTTTTTAGTAAAGGGATTGTTGAACTACCTATGAGATAGCAAAAGTGCATAGATAGCAATGGTACATACTTTGATTAAATAAATATATTATATTTAAAAAAAATCAACTTTATGTTCCTTCCATACAAAACGCCAATTTCATATGTCAGGACCTAATATAATAAAGTAACCATAACGCGATTCTTCGGAAAGGTAGGCAGAAACGATGGACCACCGTATGTGTTTGTCCTGACACATTTCTCCAGATTTTGCCACATGCGTACAGTTTCATACAAAAATCCAGAAAACACACTCAAACATAAAATACATTAAAAAAAACTTGAATCAAATACGAGTAGTATAAATGTCATTAATACAATGAAATCTATTAAAAAAAGTCTTCTTCTTCTATCTTCTTCCTTATTGTAGACCTATGTGGTCTGTTCTCCAGAGTGTTGCTCCTCCTGTTGGGTAGATTCCCAGCTGTCCTTCCATCTTTTAGGAGGTCTTCCACGAGGACGAGTCCCATGAGGTTGATTATGAAATGCAATATAGGGGAGTTTGGTGGTGTCCATTCTTTGAACATGACCGTACCAGTCCCTTTTTCGCTGTCTACTCCATCTTATAATATCCTCAACCTCACATATCTCTCTTATTCTGGTGTTCCTCAAGCGATCCCTCAGTCTCTTGCCTGCTATCGTCCTCAGTGTCTTCATCTCGGAAGTCCTCAAAACTTGTTTGGTCCTTACTGTGTCTGCCCTTGCTTCGACGCCATATGTTATTATTGGTCTTAGCATGCTTTGTAGATTCTCATCTTACTCTTAATGGTCATGTCTTTGTTTTTCCATATTGTGGATTTTAGGTTGCAGCTGCCTTGTTTACTTGGGCTTGTATTTCTTCCCACAGATCAGCTCCCCCCACCAGGTCTATGCCTAGATACTTGAAGGTCCTGACCTGTTATATGGGTTGATTTTCTATAACCAGGTAAAAAAAGTATTTAATATAAAAAAAAAAAAACGAACAACTTACTAACCATCACACTGTCTCCCCGAAGGGATGGACAAAAATAATGGACCTTAATCTGTTCCTTCATTCTTTCCGACTCCTCAATTGGCCAACATGCTGGACAACGATGCTGGAGAATGTTCAGAAAAAAATTCTGAGGGAGTTTGGTAGTTATTCGTCGCTCTATCCCACTGCATTTCTTTTGGCAATGTTCGGAACCAATTCTTTACAGCTTTGAATAGATGGACATCTAATAACCCATTTCTTTAGATTAATCAGGGGATATTTCGATAACTCGGCCGTGCTGGAGGATGTTAAGGCAGAAACATACTATTAACACGCGACGTGGCGTGTTTACTCCCACCACCGTCAACACGTCGATCTAGCTCGTCTGGATCGGGTGGCGTGTGCGCGCATGGCGTCGCGTCGGGTGTACATAGTGTGATTCTGTCCATAGAAAACAATACAATTTGATTCGACTCAACACGCATCACGTGGCATCGGGTGGCGTGGCGTGTTAATAGTATGTTTCTGCCTTTAATCTTTTTGTTCCCGATAGATATCTCCGACAGCGACAGCACAGATAGTTTTATTTACCGGTCGCCAGAACCAATCTGCCTCTGGTGACACCGGTGGGAAGAGCAATTAGTCTGCTGAACGCGGTCTCCTCGGAGATCGACGTCTTTCATATTAGTGAAAGTACTTTCAGGGGATAAATACTCTCGACTTTAGAAAGCATCTTGTCTTCCTAATGTCGAACCATCTCTAATGCGTTCCTGGTATTATGTTAAGTGTATATAATATTTTACCTGTACTCAATAGATGCCTTAAAGATTTATGCTGTTTGTAATGTCTTTTGAGTAAAAATACCGATTTGATATGATTGATAAAAAAAAAATTATGATAATATTTGATTGATTTGATCGTGCCACGTTTTCTTCGGTCTTATTACGTATACATCGTTAAGATATGCTTTTTTACTATACTACTTGTTGCGAGCGTTGTTTACCAAATTATTATACATTTACACGATATTATCCCATTATTTTGTTTAGTGATTGTTCAAATCCACTGCCACCTATATTTAACAGTCTCTGAATATAATAGCGTTCTATCAATGCAGTGCCATCTGTATTTACCGTGTTAAACTTAATGAAGGACTGTCTGAGCTTGAGTTGGCGGTCGTTAAGTGACTCCCAGCGCGCGTTGAGCTGCCGCCTGCGGGCAACTTGGTTGGACCTGCAATCGGCCAGTTTTCTCTCGGCCACGGTGGCTGCCAACCTCGCCCTTTCCTTCTCCTGGTTTCCCATGCGGCCAGCGAAATCCCATAATGGCGGTTTCCTGGGAAATTTTTAAGAAAATGGATTCGCAAGTAATTAAGCAGTTATTCTACAATAATTCAAATAAGATTGTAGGTAAAATATGATTCCGCATCAAAATTGTATGCTGTTTATTTTTATAATCATTTACATAAAATATATATAATCATTTGAAAGTGGTGATATGAATTGAATGCAAATATTGTATCATAATATAAAGAGGCAAAAAAAAACCCCAACGTAATTAGAAAAAAGAGAACGAGAATATTTTGAATACAAGAGAGCGAGAGAAGAATACTTGTTTGAAATTTGTTCTGATTTTGAATTTTGTTCTGATTATTGTTGTATGGCAGATGTTTGGGGGTCGCCACACATCCAAACCACTCTATACAAGAAACCTCTAACTACACCCCGACACTTTATACCGACACAAGCGCCCAAAATACATTCTCCTTCAGAGATACACCACGGGCCACACCTCACAGTCATTTCCTCCTTTCCCACTAGAATCTCTCCCAACCATCACCTCCCCCCCAGATCCACATTAGTAAATAATGTACTATAAGTATTTAATCAATCATGGCCGAAAATGAAAACGACTTACAAGCAATGCTCGAAAAATTTGATGAATCCTGTTCTAAATACAACATGATCATATCCATCTAAAAAACGAAGTGTATGACATTCTCTAGAAACCAAATAAGATGCGAAATCTCTGTACCTACGCCAAGAAAAAATTGAACAGGTAGACCAATTCAGATATCTCGGAAGCAAAGTAACTAGCTCTAATGACCTCTCCAAAGAAGTAAGGTGACAGGTAGATAAGACTGTAGCGGTTGCAGGCTGCCTGAAAGATGTCATATGGAGAAACAAGGACATGAGGACTGACAGCAAGGTACGCATTTATAAGACTTCTGTGCGACCAATACTCACATATGGCATTGAATCGAGGGCAGACACTGTTAGGAGAAAGAGCATGCTCAGGACAATCGAGATGAAAACACTCCGCGCTATAGCTGGCAAAACCCTACGCGATCGAGTTAGGAAAATACAGCAATCAGAGAAATCTGCGAGGTCGAAGATGTGGTCAGATGGGGACGTCAAAGACGGCGATACTGGCATCAACATTTAGAAAGAATGAGCTCAAATGGGATACCATACATAGCTCTCCATGGAACGCCAAACGGACAACGCCGACCAGGAAGACCCCCGAAACGGTGGAGAGAAAGCTGGAGTTCAGTGTCCCAAGAGGACCCGCCTGAAATAACAGACTCCTGAGTCTATCAAAAGTGAAGAAGAAGAAGAAGAAGTATTTAATGTCTTCATCCCAATCCTTCCCTCATTACCCCATCCCACATAACATATCATTATTCCCAACAAAGTCACTTCCTACAGGCGGGGGAGCAATAGCCATTCACAAATAGACCAAACAATTGAACACATAATCACACACTGCCCCATCCACACGCGTGAGAGATGGAAACTGAAGAAGGAGTGTCAAAGAAGAGACATTCAGATCACAGATCTCCCAGCCGTCCTCCGCAACAAAGATACACTTAACATATTCGTCGACTTCGCAACCACGGTGGTGGAACGATTGCAACAGGCCAACAAATAACTGTAAAATACAAACATGTCTTTTCATTACAGGTAGGTACGCAGCGCCCCGACTGAGGTTTTCCATGGTTCCGTCAGTTGTAAGACAAATGTCGGGGTGCTGTTTAGCTAGACCATGGAATCACAAGACTGGCACACTTAGAAAACACTTAGTTAAAATCTGTATAATTCTTAAAAGACAGCTAAAGCAAATAAAAGTATAATTCTTGAAGACAGCTAAAGCAAATAAAAGTATATTTTTTAAAGACAGGTAAAGCAAATAAAAGCCTTCGGGCTGATACTCCTGAAAGACAAGATCCTAGACTAGATGACAGAAGAGTATAAAATAAAAGCGGAACAATTAGGTTTTGTTAATTGTGAAATTTTAACGTGTGTAGAAAAAATGATTTAGGTACATTAAAAGTAAAAAATTTAACTGATTACGATTGCATAGTGAACCAAGTTTTTAAAGGGTGGACAATCTTTACTTTCGTGAATATTTCACGGGTTGCAACTTGTAGCCATTATTCGTCTGTTAGATGTAAAATGAAGAAAAATCGAACAATAAAATTTACATTTTCAATGGAAATATGGAGATGTAAAAAAAATCGAAATACGAGTACATAGCAGAAATAAACACAAAAAGCGTTTGTTATTGCTTATATTTTCGAAGCCAATATTTAAATTAGTGTCTTGTCAACATTTCATACCTGACTATAGTGTCTTCCATTAATGATTGAAAATAATCGCCAATTGCCTCTACTGGATTGCCTTGTGGCAGCCTCGCAATGGGCGCCAAATCTTTATTTTCCGAAGATTTCAACATTTTTATAATTTGACTTTGAAAATAACTATGTGCTACTGTTATCTTTTTGATACCACAGTCGATAGAAATAGGCACAAAATATTATAAAACGATAGATTTATTAAAACAGGTTACCATGGCAATAACTCATTTATTAGAATCAAGTTTGCCATAGTAAAAAAAATATATAAATCGTATAATTCTTGCCCAATGTATTAATAAAACGGTTGTAATCTTTCTGCAATAATTGTTGAAAATGTGCAAGTCTTGATTTAAATCTTATTATTGTGGAATAACTGTTTGACGCATGCGCACAAAACGATAATCGTGTGAGCAAGTAAAGCAGTTTTCTGTATTACCGACTCTTTTGACGTTCGTTTGCGTTTTGCCGCTCAACGTGCACAGCTGTCGGTCATTTGTTGAGGTTATAAATTCGGTCACTCGAAGACCGCATATTCAAATATAATTTTACGTATGACTATTAGTGTTAATAAGAAAATGGAGGTAAATGCGTCATTTATTGCTGGGTTAGCGTGCGGGGTTTGTCTTGGTTTATCATCATTCGTTTTAAGGAGATTCATTCGTGTACCGTCTGTTCAGACAGAATCTGCAATAGTTAAGAATGGTAAAAATTCTAAAAAGGATACACAGGTAAGTTCTCATACATTCACTCGGTTAACATATCCATCTATGTGTGCGACTTAACTTCACTCAAAGTAATCCGAAACAAATCAAATAATTTTAATATCAAGTTTGTTCTTTACGTCTGCCGAATTTTTGTAGAAAACTAATATTAAGTTATTTAATATTTGTTTCTATAAGTTTTTTTTGTTTGTGTGCTAGTGGTTTCATTATTAAACCATGCCATATGTAAAGGTTTCTTTATTTCAAATTCGTTTTCATGGCATTTTGAATTAACTATTGCCTCAATTTTTTTCTTCATTTTGACTTTGTCTATTCTTGCTCTAACTTGCTATTGGTTGTTTCTTCATTTTGTATTTGTCTATTCTCTCTCTATCTTTTATTGCTGAAAGTTAATAACCCTTAGGGTACGGTCACACCGGAGTGCCAGAGTAGGAGTCAAGACACAGGAGGCTTGTGATCATGCACTGTGACGCGAAGCGCATAGTGTGGCTGGTCCCATAGTATGTCATACGTTGGTTCGGCAGGTGTTCATCTTGACTCCTACTCTGGCACTCCGGTGTGGCCGTACTCTCAATGACTTTAACATTTGAAGAAAGTTTACATGCATTCTTCTCTAAGGCTTTTTTCTCTTCGCCATTGTGGGGTTTCCCTGACATTGTGTCATTTCCAGGGGCGCCGGGTGTTGTAGTAACACCACACGTAGAGGCATCTTCATCGTCCTCAACTCATTTCTTACATTATTTTAACAATTAACCCTTATAGTCCGGCTGGCTACAATAGCAGTCCACATATATTCTCCGTGTATAACGTGTGATATCCCGTAAATTTACTAGGACGGATCAAAAGTAAAAATATGTATTATATATTATACTATTATGTATTCTCTGTGATTTAGAGTTAAACTTTCATCCTTTTTGTAATAAGATTTAATTTAATTAATTATTTTTTATTGCGTGTCCCATACGGATCACAGTTCGCGGCCAATCATCACACACACAGTTGCATAACCGCCGAGCTACGAAGTGATGGCTTTTCGTACTGTGTCGGAATCTTTGATTTTAAGTGTGTGTTTACTTAGGGTAACTCTTATATCATTATTAGTTATCAACAGTGCGATGTTTTGGTTTCATAAATATATTACATTTTCGATGTAATATATTTTAATTTGTTTTCTTAAACTCAAAATGAAACAAAAAAAGTCTGATTATTTTTATAAGATAAAAAATGTGAAGCATTTGACTACAAAATACAATTTATTTGATATTTTTATGTATTTTGTGTGAATAGTAATTTAATTGTTTACAAGAGCGTTCCGATGTTTCAAATTCTCGCCGGCCTTTAAGGGTTAATGAAATCTATTAAATATTTATATGTATAGCATCGGTTCTAAATTTTTTTGGTGACAACCCTTTTATATCACTAAATATTTTATGGAGCTCTAAAATAATGAAAACCTGGTTTTTTGTTTATTATTTAATTATAAAAATTTAATGAAAATCATCCAAAAATAGGTACATTATAAATTATGCTCATTATTTTATTATAAAGTATGCTCCTCGGACCAGCCTTTGAGAACCGCTGGTGTATACGAACTACAGTTTGTTTCTGTTGCTACTTTTGAAATGTTTTATTTTTATTTAAACAGGTTTTTAATGATGATGAAGGTGAATACAAGATGGTGCTAGTGGTCCGAAATGATCTGAAAATGGGCAAAGGAAAAGTTGCGGCTCAGTGTGCACACGCAGCTGTCGGGGCATACATGGCTGCCAGGAAGAAGGACAAGGAGGCCCTGCAGAAGTGGGCTTACACCGGACAAGCCAAGATCGCTCTGAAGGTGGAATCGGAGGAAGAATTGATGCAGGTGTATGATAATGCTAAAAATGCGGGATTAGTGGCCTCGCTTATCCGTGATGCTGGTCGCACTCAAATATCTCCCAACACTAAGACGGTCGTTGGTATTGGTCCAGCTAGTAAAAGTGCGATCGATCGAGTAACAGGAAATTTGAAGTTATATTGATTGTTATTTTGAATGCTTTAAGGACATTTTTTAAAATTGAACAGAGTGACGGAACCTATTACAGTGAGTTATTCGATTTGCTGTTACTAAAGTATATTTTGACACATAAGGCACATTATTTTTTACAGTCGCTTACAGAATAAGTTATTTATTATGGCTATAAATAGTCGTAGCGGATTATAGTTTGTGTGCAATGCATGCAACTGGGTTCAACATTGATGGGTAAATAATAATGTTGTTTTCATATAAATTGATTTCATTTGGAAGAAGAATTTATAACACTGTTTATATAAAACTAACTAATTAACCATCACGCTGTTTCTCCGGAGGGGTAGGCAGAGAGGATGGATCGCCACATTGTTCTATCCTGGCATAATTCTCGCGCCTCTCCTACATTCAACATGCTTGTCGATTGTTCCTACTTCGAAGATGGCCGCCTATCAGTAATTGATTGATTTGGTCATGCCATGTCTTCCTTGGCCTCCCTCGACTCCTTTCCCCAATCACATCCAAACCATCTTTGTGACCCTTTCTTAATTTTATTTATCAAGCATTCATCCGCCTTATATTCCTTCCTTACTTCATCATTAGATCATTATCATATATTGTTTTTCCGCACATTCTTCTTAGTGACTTAATTTCTACGGCATTTATCCTACTTTCATCCTTCTGCCAGCTCCAAGCTTCACTTCCATACATAAGGGTCGGGACTAGAACTCCATTGTGTACCGCCATCTTTGCTTCAATTGATATATTTTTATTTGTGGTAATAACTTTGAGTGCACTATTTATTTTGTTTCCAGCTACATACCGTCTTCTGATATCTTTCTCCATTTTTCCATCTCTTGTAAACATGCTTCCCAGATAAACAAATTCGGTAACTGTTTATATCCTCATTTTTTATTAAATATTTTACCCAATATGTTTCGGAGGCGACCTTTAGGTGTAAATATAATAGTTATATTTACACCTTTAGATGAAGGTCACCTCCGAAACATGTGTGATATATTTTTATTTATAAGAATTCTTAATAAAAAATGCGGAGATAAACAGTGTTGTAAATTCTCCTTCCAAATTTACAATAGAATTCCACAGTGACGCCATAACCTTAAATCAAATGATATTAATTATAATATAAGAGTATTTTTAAACAAATTCAAAATATTGATTTTTTTTACACGAGTTTAATTATCTCCTTCAAAACATTTTGTAATTTGAATAACTTTTTATAAAAACAGTGTAAGAATAATAAAATATTTGTGATAATCAATATTAAAAAAAAAAAGCTTTTATGTCTCACTCTATAAATATTGTTATGTGTCATTGGTTGATGTGGTATTAATTAACTTTGTTGTTCTAAAATTGTAAATAATATAATAGATACAAATAAAATATAGAGAATTGTTTTCTTTTTATATACTTTGTACACAACACTAACTATTAAAAAAATTAAAATTAAATATCAGACATGTTTCGGACAACCCAGTCCTTCCTCAGTGATATTATAAAGATATTTAAAATATTATAAAATTGTTTACAAATATGATCAGCTTTGACAGATGTTATAAAAGCAAAGTATATAAAAAAGAAAAGAAAACATCTACAACACAAAGTATGGCGAACATAGAAGTAACTAAATACACAAAGTTATAGGTATGTATATTTATTTATTGTTAACTGATTAATTTGAAACACTTATGAATTCACAATTTATTATATTCATTTTTATAAATCTGTCGCGACAGCTGTTTCGCTAAACGATATTGGCATTAACAGGTGTTACAATCAACAGCTGATTGTAACACCTGATGATGCCAACAATGGTTGGCTAAACAGTTGTCGTGACAATTTCATAGATACTGCATATTGAAATATTAATATTATAACAGTTCCAAATTAAACAGTTAATTATGTAAATATCTATATCAATTGTTTAGTATTGTTACATTTGTTATTAATCACACCCTAGCCATATCACTACCATAATGTATTCCATCTGAAACCATTTATATTTGTAATGTTTTGATTATTGTTTCTTGAAAAATTGTGTGAAATTCCATATTAACAATTTAATATTGATGAAAAAGTCTGTTTTCTTTAAGTTTTGTTATATTTTATGGGAGTGACATGCTTCATCACTTAATTATATTTTTTTCATTATCAAATGTCACCCATATAAAATATAATAAATAAATAAATAAAACAGATGCTTGGATCAATATTTAGTAGTTCTGTTTTAAATATTATGGGGTATAATAAAAATTAGATGTCTTGTTTAAATTCAATGGACCAACAACAACAACAAACTAGCACGCCGTTTCTCCGCAGGAGTAGGCAGAGAGAATGGACCGCCACACCGCTCTATCCTAACATACCTCTCTAGCTTCCTCCACATTCATACAGTGAGTCATACACGCACGTATATCTTCCGGTATCTGACATGACCAACCTTTAAAATTGGATTAATTTGGTCATGCCATGTTTTCCTTGGTCTACCTCAACTCCGTACTTCATTTACATCGTTAACGTATACTTTTTTAACCATTCTTTCTTCACCCAAGCGCTCCATATGTCGGAACCAACGCAGCGATCCTTTCATAATTTTAATTTTAATTTCAATGGACCATTATTTTATTACATTTATTTTTAACACTTCTTCCATAATACGTAACTAAAAATGCAAGATTTATATATAAATTAGCTCAACAATCTCAAATGTGAATGATTACCGTTTTCCTTCTAAATTTCAAAAAGGTTTTATTAATTTATTATATAATATATTGTGAATTGGTACTCATTCAATTATGTAAAATCTACTTTATAGTTATTTTTGGACAAATGCTATAAGAATTGAGTAATTGACCATTTGCTTAAATATATACAACCTATCAACAATATATTTACAAAACATAACAATCTTTCAATATACACAACCTATCACAACTATATGTTAACACAACCTATCACAACTATTCATTTATACAATCTATCCCCAATATGTTAAGTTGCTTATAAAATATTTGTTATTCACTAATATTATACAGATTATTAAATCATTTATATTTCAAAAGTTATTTCCTTGAATCAATTATATTAATTGTTTCTCTGCATACATAGAAAACATCATTCATTAATAAATCTAAATTAAAATTAGAATTAAACACTTTTAAAACGTTGTATAAAACCACTTTATTTTGAGTCAGGAACGCCAACCGGTTTCACTCTGTAACGAGCTTCGTCAGGGCTATACACAAGTAGTTTGTGTAAATAAGTAGTTTGTGTATAGCCCTGACGAAGCTGGTTACACAGTGAAACCGGTTGGCGCTTCTGACTCATAATAAAGTGGTTTTATAAATCGTTTTAAAAGTGTTTAATTCTAATTTTGAATATGTCAAACCAACAAGTAATAGCTTCTTTCCAAAATCTAAATTATTTCATATAATACACCAAAGAGAGTATCATATTACTATTGTACTATTTTTTTTAGCGCTTTTTTACAATTTTTATTTATTTTTGATTTTACTTCAAAACGATTAACTAAACAGTTTTTTTAAACCACTCTGATGAATTGTATTTAATAATAAAAAAATAAGGCCTTCGTACTACAAATTTCTGAAATAATTCATTTTGATTACTTCAAAACTGTTCAACTGTTGAGTTATTTATTGATATTTTATATATTATTCCGTAAATAAAAGTCATGACTAAATATATTCAAAACATGTCATAGCAGTGTATCATATATTTTCAATTTAAGTCCTTTTTTCATTTGATTCTATATACTTATTATCCATTAGACTTTTTTTACACTTCCATTCTTCTTTATTTTCAACCTAGACAAAAGCCTCCTCACGTCAATTTGTCTTGTGCAGACTGCAGGTTATTCCGACATGTCTGTTCAGGTCATCCTTCCTGTACTTATCTTTGCCGTCCACGGTTTCCAAGTCAGCAGTCTTCTTGTCCATTTTTCGTCAGAGTTTCTGGCCACTTGTCACTTTAGAGTCGCTACCTGGTGGATGATGACTTTTGTTTTTTCTCTCACCGTATCGTTTCCACTGTCTCTTAGGCTTATTCCTAACATGGCTCTTTGGGTCACTCGTAGTTTCTCAGCACTTTGTTTGGACAATGTTATAGTTTCGAGGCCATAAGTAACAACTGGCAGCAACTTCCATTATGCTCAGTGTTTTTAAATGTAATCAATATATGTAAATGGTAAATTAATTGATGCTATAAAAATACTAAATATTACTTGTGGAGATATTATAAATCTTTTTCTAAGATGTTAATTTCAACAATACAAAGTCAGTTGTGTTTAGATAAATTTTCTTTTCTTCATATATATGTGTTTATTTTTTAATAAAAAAAATACATTTATTTTTTGGATTGTTTTTTTAAAATCAGTCAACCATTTTCTATTTCAATAATGATATAACATGGATAAATATTGAAAAAGACCAAATTTTTTGTAAATATTTTTTTTAATGGGAATTAAATATTTTGTGATTACTGTAAATCTGTTCTGAAACAATAAATACATTTTATACATTAATAATTGTTTTATTTCGAATTCATCTGTCAGTTTTTTTAAATATTGGAAGCGGAACATTGAGAAATCGCAACTTTTTCCATAAAGTTAATCTAAAACTAGCTTACTAAGCATCACGCCGTTTCTTGGAGGGGTAGGCAGAGAGGATGGACCGCCATACTGTTCTGTTCTGAAATATTCTCTAGTTTCCTCTACATTCATACATCGTAACATGCACGCTCGTCGATTTTTTCTACTACGAATGTTAATCCTATGTATAATATAAATGTAATTTTTTTGACATATAGAGGAAAAGCTTCCGTGAAATCAATGAATACGTATTTTACAAAAGATTTTTTTAATCTATGGTAATTTCACAAAGTAAAATTTACAATATCCTGTTGGGTAAGTACTTGAAAGTATTGTAGAAAAGATTTTATTACGCAAGTACGAGTAGGTACCCGCGCTGCCATTTTGTGTACATAAAACCTTCACATCTTTAACCTTTGACATAAATTTGAATGGAAATATTTCCCGTCTATATTATGAGGAAAAACCTAAACGTAACGATGCTGTTATGAAAATGGCGTTTGCTTTTATCGATAAATAATATGCCATTTCGGGACATGCCTCATAAAAAATACACGCTCCACTTTGGAATGCAAACAAGATTTATGGTGCCACTTATGATATATGTTTAAATGTGATGTACGCCGGTACGATCCGCCATATTTCTTGCGTATTTTGACATTGCTGGAAAAACGATTAATGGGTTATATTCCGTACAGCTTCGAGGGAGAGCGAAGGTCACGTTATCTCTAAGTTCAAGGCTCCTGGATGCCTTGAAGCGATTTTTTCGCAAGTATAACACCCTGAAAAACTTCGAATGAAGAAGTTAAGGTATAGAATTACATTTTACAGAGTCATGGGCGGTTTCGTGGGTCGATATGGGATATTATTTATCTCGCAAATACAAAATACTGGGAAAAAGTTAAGGAAATATGCGAAATTTTCAATTTATTTGATAAACTTAAGGCGTTATTCTTACAGATTCAATCCTTCTTCTTCTTTTTCTTCCTTGTTGTAGACCGATTTGGTATGTTCTCCAGAGTGTTGCTCCTCCTGTAAGGTAGATTCCCAGCTGTCCTTCCATCTTTTAGGACGTCTTCCACGAGAGTCCCATGAGGCTGATTATGCAATGCAATATAGGGGAGTCTGGTGGTGTTCATTCTTTGAACATGACTGTACCAGTCCCTTTTTCGCTGTCTGCTCCATCTTATAATATCTTCAAGATCACATAATCTCTCTTATTCTGGTGTTCCTCACGCAATCTCTCAGTGTCTTGCCTGCTATCGTCCTCATTGTCTTCATTTCGGAAGTCCTCAAAACTTGTTTGATCCTTACGGTGTCTGCTCTTGCTTCGACGCCATATGTTATTGTTGGTCTTACGCATGCTTTATAGATTCTCATCTTACTCTTAATGGCTATGTCTTTGTTTTTACATATTGTGGATTTTAGAGCGCCAGAGATTACAGCTGCCTTGTTTATTTGAGCTTGTATTTCTTCCCGCAGATCAGCTCCTCCCACCAGGTCTAGGCCTAGATAGTTGAAGGTCCTGACCTGTTCTATGGGTTGATTTTCTATAACCAGGTTACATGTTTTGGGTGTTTTGGAAAAGGTCATACATTTTGTTTTTTCGATAGAGATCGTCATGTTGTGTTTCTTACAGGCGTGATGTAGTCTGTCTAGCATTTTTTGTAAGTCATTATTGTTTTCAGCTATGATTATAGCATCGTCTGCATAACAGACCACGTTGACAATTTGTTCTCCCATCCTATATCCCAGTTGTAGCGATTGGGTCTTCTCTCTAAGTTTGTTTTCACTTCGAAGCAATGGGCATCTCATAACCCATTTCTTTAGATTAATCAGGGGATATTTCGAGAACTCGGCCGTGCTGGAGGATGTAAGTCTTTTTGCCCCTGATATATATTTCCGGCCGCCAGAACCAATCTGCCTCTGGTGACACCGGTGGGAAGAGCAATTAGTCTGCTGAACGCTGTCTTCTCGGAGATCGTCGTCTTTCATATCAGTGAAGGTACGTTCAGGGGACAAATACTCTTGACATTAGAAAGTATATTTTCTTCCTAATGTCGAACCATCTCTAATGCGTTCCTGGTATTATGTTGTATTTTTATAATATTTTATCTGTACTCAATAGACGCCTTAAACATTTTGCTGTTTGTAATGTCTTTTGAGTTAATAAACTGATTTGATTTGATTTGATTATTGATGAATTGTATTACATTGTGGCAATTTAGTGATTGGAAAGAGAAGGCAATTGAAAAATAAAACAACAAATGACTCTGGTCTTAAATGGAATATGCAAATTCAAATGGCAACATTTTTTTATACGCTCAGATAAAACATTTGTTTTCAAAAGTGGATAATTACTGGCTAGGAGACAAAATAATACTACATTATTATATTTGAAGCAATTGGGATTCGAGATCAAAACAATTCCATTTCTGAAAAAACTAATAAAATGCAAAGATATTTACCCGCAGATCAGGGGTTTCCAACCCTTATGCTACTACGCCCCCCGAATTTTTTTCCACTCCTCCTTATCATATTTTTTTAATAGTCATAATAATAAAAACTTTTTTAAAATATTTTTTTAAAAATTACAATTAACATAATAATAATGATTGGATGAATGGCGATTTTCCGGCGCCATAAAGCCGGACCCCCCCAGCTAAGGGAAGGTGACCCCTACAGAAAAACACATCAGAGAAGCCAACGAGAAACCACCCTGATTACCTTTTCCCAGGATATTCACTATGGCGAGAAAGGTTCGCCGAGGTGATCGCCAACGTTGGGGGGACCCGACAGGGCACTTGAAGAAGAAGAATAACATAATAATAACAAGGTTACACTATAACATATACGTTCATGTTTATTTATTTTTATCATTTAAACCAGTGGTTCCCAAATTTGTTTGTCCCGTGGACCCCCTGCTGATTTATTTTATTTTGTGTAGACCCCCTACTTTTTCAAATGAGTTTTTGAAGCTGACACAGAGCAAAATTAGGCCAATAGAAAAAAAAATCTGTAATTCGTTGTCATTTGTGATTGGATTTTCCCGAATGAGCTAAAAAAAAGGTCGCCGTAAGCCTTGCGCTATGGGGACTCTCAGGGGAGATCCTCAAAGACCCCCAAATCCATTTTAATTTTCTACGGACTCTCTGAATGATCGCAGGGACCCCCGGGGTCCATCCGAACCACTTTGGGAACCAACGATTTAAATCATGCGAGGATTGTTGTTGATCGGCACAAAGTTTATCAAATCTTGGGAGCAACGTGGAGAGTGCTACTTCTATCTCCTTTTCGACTACTAACCTGGCTCCATATTTTTTGGTTTTCACTACTGTTACGTTATGTCGTATAGTAAATAAAAAACTTCACATCGTAACGGTTTCGATATGAAGATTTATTTATCTTTAGATATAATGGTATAAAAAATATATTTTTAATAAAAATTAAATTTGGCGCCTCCCCTGGCAACAGAACGCGTCTCCAGGTTGGAAACCGCTGCCGTAGATTGAAATTTAGTACAATTTACCACGCTGTGAGTAGGCACTTTACCTTTATTACAAACACAATAAAAACAGTTTTACTATTGATATAAAAAGGAGACTATCTAAGAAATAACCCGAAAGAAATTCCTATGTAAATTTCCAGGCGAAATCGAAGGTATAAAGTAGATTAAAATATTTATTATAGAATTCCAAAAACCACGAGCAAGGGTCAGGAAAGAAAAATAAATTTCGCAGAAAATCGAAATAAAGCTTTATGTAAAAATTCTGCAATTTATAGTTTCTTCCGCTTAAAATTTATTAGCCCGAAAATAATATTTCGCGTTCTTGATCATTTTCCTCGCGTTGCGTTGTCTGAACTAGCGATGGCCCCACGCTGGATCGCGCCGGTTCGCGCGAACCGGCCGTGCCAAACGCCAAGTCGAGTATATTTTATGTAAAATATCATAGAATGGACCGGCTTTGGAACTATAGGAGAGCTGTTTAGTGCGAAGGAGAATTATTCATTCAAATGAAAATCTATGTCGATAGAACCTGACTTGAAAATAAGATTTGTGTAAATACATGAATTTAATTTGTTGACCTTCGTGGCATAGTGGTAAGAGCTCTGACTTCCATACCGAAGGTCCCGGGTTCGATTCCCGGCAATGGCAGTGTGATTGTCACACTATCTTTGTACTGCTGAAGAATTCACGTGACAATAAAATGGCGATAGATGGGCTACCTATCACATGTCATGAGAATCAATATAATAACCAAAACAAATTGTACACAGTAATTGGGTTCAAACGACCTGTTTCATACAAGGAAAACAAAATTATAGCTATTGCATGAGTAAATGAATATCTCATATTAAATAATGTAGAATATTTCGTGAGGGGGTGACTGGGAAGACGCTACCGAAGAGATCACGTAAAGCATGTTCTGAAAGAGTGATAAGTTAAGCGGCAAATAGAGTATCAACATGAAATCGACCTTCAGAAAGACCACCCAAAATATGGCGAGACAGTTGGACAACTATATCCCATTAACAGGTTTCGAGATATAACAGGACACAGTCTTAAATAAAGCAGAAGAAGAAGAAGTAGATAATCGCGGTTGATAATGTTGAATTACTTGGGATATTGGATTTATCCGTGTTTGGCGGTATCCTTATCGACCAACGTTTTGGGAATCGTTCCAGACCCAATTTCTAATGTGATAGTAACCAAAGAGTCTGGAACGATCTCTGAAACGTCTGTCTAAGAGGATATCACGATATGCGGATATAACTAAGACTACAAGAAATGAATTGTACGAACATTTACTGTGATTTTAAAACAGTATACATGGTTGGCATTTTCGTAATGATCTTGAAAGGTTTAATATTTTTCCCTTTAAATTTACAAGAAAAACAAACAAAGGAACTGGTCCTAGGCAAGAGTACGGCGGGGCTTCTGTCTCTAGGTTGATGATAAGAGTACCTCTTCTGTCATATTTTATATGAATATGAGTCTGTAGTACGCGATTAATGTTTTTCACAAGTTTCCATATTCAAGGAAGTTTTCTACTTAAGCACCATGTATATATTCAGTGTTTTTAGTTTCAATTTAAGGGATTGGTTTACAGCAAACTATATAAACATCTTTTCTAGTTCATGGTTTACCACTTGGGCCTCTTTACTGTGGTGGTTTTCCATAACTTTCCACATTTTTGAATGCAGCAGGATATTTGAAGCCAATTACTGAATACAATCTTTTAGCTATTGATTCTCACGACATATAATAGGTATTGTAGATAGTATATAGCCATTTATATTATCACGTGAATTCTATCAGACCAATGACAGCGCGATTTATTTTTTACACTGTCATTGCCGGGAATCGAACCGAAACCTATTGCCACTCTGGCACGAATGCCGTCGAAGGCCTATTTTGTTTGCATATACTTTAAAGATGCGAATTGGATATTGTGAGATGAGGGAGACAAAGAAGATATTAGAGAGAATGTGGAAAGATCTCTTAGACGAATGTGTAGATACTCTGTGTATGATAGAGTGTCGAATGAAAATATAAGAAGTGACTGCGGTGCGAATGATGGTGTTATGAACAGAAATAATGAAAGGATAATTAAAATGGTTTGGACATATGGAAAGAATAAAAAAAAGAATATAATATGTTAACGATGTAAATGGAACCATTAATAGAGGAAGACCGAGGAAAACGTGGCACGATAAAATAAATCAAATATTGAATGTTGGCCATGTGAGGAGTCAGAGAAATCGACGCGCGTGCATGACACGATGTATGAATGTTGAGGAAGAGAGAGAAATATGTCAGGAAAGAAAAGTGTGGCAGTCCATTCTTTCTGCCTACCCCTTCGGGGAGACGGCGTGATGGCTAGTTAGTTAGTTAGTTAGTTATGTGGAAATAATGGACTCCCTAAGACTACCACACCTTGTCTTACATGGGAAACCATCAGATCAATATAAAAAGAAGAAGAAGAAATGCAATATTTTGAACCGGCTGAATATTTTTATAGCGGGACATCACTGATCTGAACTGGCAGAGCCCATAGGAAGATTTGTGTGTACACCGCTTCGTGAAGCAAAACACGTTCTCCCTTACCATAAACTCGACGGATAAAGTTGTAAAATATACAAGAGGGAATAAAATTCAGACTAGAAGCAATCGCAATTCAATAAACTTCATATGATGTACGGTTATGCGAGGGCGCGACAGCCATCGGGTATTCTGGAACTTTTCAGAAGCAAGTAGGTACTACCTGAACCTAACTGTGGGGTAAGCAGAGTTATCTGCGTGATATAAAGGATTTAAATTTTTAAAACGATCCACTAAAAATGCGTGAATATTTTTTTAAATTTTGAATATTAATTATTTTTTGTGATGTTTTTGTTTTTAATTCCACTCGCTTCATCTTCTTACCTGCTCGTATCAATACCTGTATAACCGTGAAAATATATCGCGATATTCATATTATCAGATAGCAGCGAGCCTCCGAAACCGACCAGAATTAAAAGAAGAGTAAATAGAAATAAAGTGTATAAAAAATGTACATAGGTATACGTAAAAAAAATATTTTGAATCAGAAATTTCATGGTAGACGTTTATTGTAAATAATAAAGACTTTTTATTTTTGTAAAAAAACTTTTTAAAACTTATAATATACGAGCATTTAGTTAAAATCCATAGCACCGAGCTGCCGAAACCGGTCGAAGCCACAAATATTAGTGGATTTTGACTTAATACAAACATTAAATTGTAAATAAAACACTTGCTTTTCACCACTTGAGTTTTATATTTTACACGACTAGTTTCGGAAGCTACAGATGCTTCCATCTACAGGTTTAAATATAAACTTATTTATTTAACGAGTTTATTTTTAAACCTGTAGATGGAAGCATCTGTAGCTTCCGAAACTAGTCGTGTAAAATATAAAACTCAAGTGGTGAAAAACAAGTGTTTTATTTACAATTTAATCATGTCCTACCACAAAGTGAATGCTGAAACAATAAATAACATAAATACAAACATTAAAAATATTTTTATTTATTTTCAATATAAATACATAAATTATAACATACACTTTTTACATTAACCACGTAGTCGTAATTATATTATATACAAATTTGATTCGGTTACATCCAGGCTTCATCAGGACAATATCAAATCTTTATTTATTTATTGAAGGTTATGGCGTTAACACGTGTGTGATAGTGTTACGAAATTTAAAATCCATTGTATTGAATATGAATCTGCTTGAATACCTGTAATACCAATACTCTTGGAAGGCTTAACCAGCACCTAACGGATAATGTTCTGGCTGATCTGGCTAGATTGAGCGAATCGGACTGCTGGAAGCAAAAGACGCATAATCGAGTAGCTTGGAGGAAAATCATCAAGGAGGCTAAAACTCTTCAAGAATTACATGGCCATAGGAAGTAAGTAAGTAAGTAAGTAAGTAAGTAAGTAAGTAAGTAAGTAAGTAAGTAAATGTCAAAATAATCGTACTATCATAGTACTACATAATGACGTACACATATAAATATCATTTTATTAGTTGGATAACACCAATAATTTGTAAAAACAAAAAAACCCAGTTATTTTTACGCAAGTACTCATATTAGTTATAAGATGGCAGCGAGCTGCGCAAACCGGCCGAAGACACAAATATTATATTAACGAATTTTAACTAAATATAATTTTTTTTTTTTTTAAATTAAACTACCTTGAAGATTGAAACTGCGACGATCTCCGAATCGTCGATCCAGAAAGACGAGCTACACGTATTTTACCAAGATCCCAAAATTTGAAAATCTACGCAATTATTTAAAATTTCTTTATTTTCATTATGTAAGTATGATTCTAAAAGCGAAAATAGTACTCTGTTAAAAGCCTTGAGAATACACGTGTGATATAAACGTAACAGTTAATATGTATTTAACATACACTGGTACGTTAATAACAGCTTTTAGGGAATTCAAAGAAACGTTAATAACTTAATTAAAATTATGATATTAAAAGGAGCGAGTTAAAGTTGTTATGCCACATAAACTTAATATACAAAAGCTCTCATAATTAGAAGAATAAATATGCAAAAGGGCGAAATACGCGATAATTGCAAATTTGAACATAGTCTTCAGAGAATAGGGTGATTCGTAGATCCACACCTTTCCTCTAATTTGCATTTGGGACAAATTGCTTTCGGTCGGCCTTGCCTCCTCCCGCGTCAGGACACATTTTCGGATATCCCCCGAGCGAACGGCGCTGTCCCATCTTGGAAATTAGTTAAATTGGGTGATTCTTATTAATCTGCTATAAAATCTATTTGTTTTATAACCTATTTGTCAGCGGGAGTGCGGCAACTCGGGAATTGAGTTGGATACGCTTATTAATTCATAGATTTAAGCTTAATCCTTTCAGCCTAACGCGACGCGAAAGAATGATTAAAAATATCAAATTAAATAGAGCCAAAAATAAAAAAAATCAAGCCGTTGCTAGTTTGAGAAAAAATTAAAAAAAAAATCTATTCAAAATGTTATTGCAAGATAATTTTTATTATTATTTTAATACAAAATTTCTTTATTATTATAATAATATATGAAGTGCGGTTCTGCTTGTGTTAAACATCGACTGGTTTCGGCAGCTTGCTGCCATCTTCTAGTATCTGACAGCAAGCTGTCGATACCGGTCGACGTTAAACACAAGTGGAAGCCCACTAAATGTATAATAATTGTGTCAAATGTTCTTTTATATTCATTTTTTAAAGCAAAAGTTCAATTAAAAAAAATAAATAATAATAAATTGATTAAAAATTTATTTATTATTTTATATTTAGTATTCTTCCACTTGTGATTAACGTCAACCGGCTTCAGCAGTATGCTAAGATCTTGGTCTCTGGCTAGGCAAACTGCCGAAACCGGTCGACGTTATACACACTAAATATATAATAATAATAAAAATTGTTTCAAATATTTTTTTCTTTCATTTTTTAAAGTGAATTACAACATAGATATTTTTTTTTTCCAAGACAAGTGAATGGCTGTTTATCTATTGAAGTAGCTGTTAGAGAGTGGCGGTCTTAGTAAATCAAATCCAATCGAATCTAATCAAATCTAATCGAATAAGTTTATTGTTGAGTTAATATTGTTGATATACTTTGGAAATTGAAAAACTTTGTTTAATCCACTATTTAATAAAAAATATTGAAAAACACGACATGTTTCGGAGGATACCTCCATCTTGAAACATGTCGTGTTTTTTTAATATTTTTTATATTAAATAGTGGATTAAACAAAGTTTTTCAATTTCCAAAGTATATAACTATGGAATTCCACAGTGTTAAGGCCTTAGCGTTCAATAAGTTTAATGTTGTTGAGTTAATACTCAACAGACACTATAAAAAATATTAATGTTAAAGGCATCTATTGAACACAGGTAAAATACTATATACGAGCATTTATTATACAATAGGAACGCGTGAGAGATGGTTCGACATTAAGAAGACAAGATACTCTGAACGTACTTTTTTACCGCTATAGATACACAATACATGAGATAATTACTAACTTAAACGACAAATTAAAGTATCCACGAGAGTGCACCTAACAAAATTCAACTGCAGAATGCTTACTGCATTAGCAGCGACCCCTGGTGGATAAAAGTTCATCCGCTTTTACAATTTTCATTCTCTCATTAATAATTCTGCCTCAGTCGCGATGGATGTAAGAACAAAGGCCGTCCCGAGGGGTTCGCGACAGACGGAGAAGGAGTAACGAAGAAAGAAAGCGAGAAACCACAATGAAATGCTAAAATCTGCCGACATCGCAATCCATCATTTCGTTATATACGGAGGAGTGGATTGGAAGAAATGCGTGGAAAATAAAGTCAATTCCCTCTGTCAGCTTGCATAAAGGGGATGTGATCTTTCAACCCGGACAGGATTACCTTTGTCTAACCTATCACATTTTTTACAGCCGACCTAGTATTTGACCCGCCATAGTACATATGGTATGTGTACTACAAATAGTATACAAACGCTTTTTTATCTCACTGTTTCGAAGTGACTCAGTGTGTCTTCGTAAAAAGTTACAGGGATTTTTTGTATACAACATATCGTTTGAACCCAATTACTGTCAACACTTTGTTTTTAGCTATTATATTGATTATTGAGGCAGCAAGAGCTATATAGCAAGAGCTACAACACATCGTTTGAACCCAATTACTGTAAACACTTTGTTTTTAGCTATTATATTGATTATTGAGGCAGCAAGAGCTATACATATAGCAAGAGCTACAACATATCGTTTGAACCCAATTACTGTCAACACTTTGTTTTTAGCTATTATATTGATTATTGAGGCAGCAAGAGCTATATAGCAAGAGCTACAACATATCGTTTGAACCCAATTACTGTAAACACTTTGTTTTTAGCTATTATATTGATTATTGAGGCAGCAAGAGCTATATAGCAAGAGCTACAACATATCGTTTGAACCCAATTACTGTAAACACTTTGTTTTTAGCTATTATATTGATTATTGAGACAAGAGCATAAGCAGCTACAACATATCGTTTGAACCCAATTACTGTAAACACTTTGTTTTTAGCTATTATATTGATTATTAAGGCAGCAAGAGCTATATAGCAAGAGCTACAACATATCGTTTGAACCCAATTACTGTCAACACTTTGTTTTTAGCTATTATATTGATTATTGAGGCAGCAAGAGCTATATAGCAAGAGCTACAACATATCGTTTGAACCCAATTACTGTCAACACTTTGTTTTTAGCTATTATATTGATTATTGAGGCAGCAAGAGCTACAACATATCGTTTAAACCCAATTACTGTAAACACTTTGTTTTTAGCTATTATATTGATTATTGAGACAGCAAGAGCCATATAGCAAGAGCTACAACATATCGTTTGAACCCTAATTACTGTAAACACTTTGTTTTTAGCTATTATATTGATTATTAAGGCAGCAAGAGCTATATAGCAAGAGCTACAACACATCGTTTAAACCCAATTACTGTAAACACTTTGTTTTTAGCTATTATATTGATTATTGAGGCAGCAAGAGCTATACATATAGCAAGAGCTACAACATATCGTTTGAACCCAATTACTGTCAACACTTTGTTTTTAGCTATTATATTGATTATTGAGGCAGCAAGAGCTATATAGCAAGAGCTACAACATATCGTTTGAACCCAATTACTGTAAACACTTTGTTTTTAGCTATTATATTGATTATTGAGGCAGCAAGAGCTATATAGCAAGAGCTACAACATATCGTTTGAACCCAATTACTGTAAACACTTTGTTTTTTAGCTATTATATTGATTATTGAGACAGCAAAAGCTACAACATATCGTTTGAACCCAATTACTGTAAACACTTTGTTTTTAGCTATTATATTGATTATTGAGGCAGCAAGAGCTATACATATAGCAAGAGCTACAACATATCGTTTGAACCCAATTACTGTCAACACTTTGTTTTTAGCTATTATATTGATTATTGAGGCAGCAAGAGCTATATAGCAAGAGCTACAACATATCGTTTGAACCCAATTACTGTAAACACTTTGTTTTTTAGCTATATATTGATTATTGAGGCAGCAAGAGCTACGTTTAATAAAATGAAATCACTCTTCTGAAATGATAACGTAAACTTGAAACTCCGCCAGAGAATGATCAAATGCTGTGTGTGGTCTGTTTTATTGTACGGATGTGAAACGTGAATCTTGAAAGTTAACTAAAAAAATGCAATAAATTAGCAATTTACAACATCAAAATGTTCTCCTTTTGTTTTTTGGACACTGTCATACAATAATAATCAGTACAAAATAATTGTCGGAGAGAATCGAATTAACCCTCGCAACAACAAACCATCACGCCGTTTCCCCGCAGGGGTAGACAGAGAGAATGGACCGCCAAACTACTCTATCCTGACATACCTCTCTAGCTTCCTCCACATTCATAAAGCGAGTCATACACGCACGTCAATTCTTCCGGCTTCTGACATGACCAACCTATAAAATTTGATTAATTTGGTCATGCCATGCTTTCCTCGGTCTACCTCGACTCCGTACTCCATTTTAATTGTTAACGTATCATTTTTTAACAATTCTTTTTTCACCCATGCGCTCAATATGTCCGAACTAACCCAGCGATCCTTTCATAATTTTGTTTATCATACCTTCTTTCGCTCTACATTCCTTTCTAATATCATCATTTGAGATTCTGTCGTACATTGTTCAATCACACATACGTCTTAGGGACCTCAACTCTACCGCATTTATTGTGCTCTTATCTTTCTTCTGCCAGTTCCATGTTTCGCTTCCATATATAAGGGTTGGGACCAGAACTCCATTGCGAACTATTTTTGAAACTCCATTCACTTTGTTACCCGCACCAACCCTTCCTTCAACATCACTGCCCGTTCGGCCATCCATGTGAACATGCTACCTAAATACACAAATTCACTCACCTGTTCCAAGTTCTCTTCGTTCGCACTTATGTTACAAACTGTCATTTGCTCTTCCCTTTCAAAAACTAACAGCTTTGACTTTCCGACATTCATCATTAAATCGTTTGACTTGCATACCTCATACATTATACGTTATTATTCCTCACTCGCTCTCTTGAATTCTTCCTGGCACTCAAGGGTTAAAATATTTTTGATGTAATCCGCTATTTTAAGTAGTTTTCGACGTTAGCTATCACTGTGGGGAATACTTTATAATCAAAGTGATTTTCCTGGGAAGTGTTACTGGAGTTGTTTCCCGTTGCCTTCTGCATTTCAAAAATGTTAAATAATTTTATAATTTTGCCATTTTTAAAACTTTTTTTACGACCTGTCACTTTCCGGACGAATGTTCAACCCGCTTAAACGCGTTTTTATATACATATAAGTCATCACCAATCCCTTTGTGTTATCATTAATTAATTTTATTCAAATTCAATCACACCGAAGCATATTTTAAAACGACGATTTTATTCTGTTCATTATATAGATGTATTATTATTTTTCGTTTAATTAAAAAGAAATTAATCGCTTCTGCGCATCGATTGAATTTTCATCCCTAATATATATATTTTTACGCAAAATGTTTACACACCGAAGGTAAATTATAAACGAGGTAAAATAATAATTTATTTTGATGTCGGTTATAGAGATGGGAGGCATCGTGTTACGAAATCGATTTTATTTACTTTCGATATTTAATAAATGTGTGGTTTAAATCTCTCTAATGTTTAACTCATATTTAAAGCTTTCTTGATTGGTATATGCCTTATTGAAGATCTTTATCATTCAAACATGGTCCAACGCTTTGTGTTGCTATTTGTTTTGCCCATTTAACTCAGATAAGTTAATTATAATGATAATCAATACGATTGAAAACGTTTGTTTCCTAAAAGTTTTATTATAATTAATAGAATGACATGTTTCGCCTGTAATTATCAAATATAACTACACATTAAATAAATCATTTATTTGTATTTCATAATAATAAATAATAAGGGAACATATTTATTTTTCGCGCTTTTGACGCATTGCTCGAAAAGATCAGGATAAATTCGAACAGTTAATAATAATAGCGAAGTAGAAAGGAAGCCGGTCGAAGGAACAAACATTAAAAAAAATATCTTCTATATTCGCCATAACCGTTCGCCATAATTCGTTGTGGATTCACATTTGAATAACTTTTTGGTAACATTGTATTATCACAACACTTTTTTGTACTTTTTACAAACATGTTTCGGGACACAAACTTCCCTAAAAGTCACACACTGAAGAAGAGAAGTTTGTGTCCCGAAACATGTTTGTAAAAAGTACAAAAAAGTGTTGTGATAAAACAATGTTACCAAAAAGTTATTCAATTAAAAAAAAAAAAAATGCAAATTTAATTATTATTATTATTTAGGAGAGAACGACTCTAAGGATGGCCATCAAGCTGCTGGTACGATCAAATCAGGGCATTGACTAACTAAATAGCTGCAGCCTGGAGACAGACAGCTGACAGGAGAGCATGACGAGCCACGGTGGATAGTTTACTGGATATACACGACCCTGTCACGAGGAGTGCTATGTAAGAAAGAGATATATGATCTTGGTAAGGTCCATGTCCCGCGATGTTCTCTTCGAACGTTTGACGTTTCGGAGATCAGGCAGACCCCATTTTCATAGTTATTTAGTGAGTCAGTCAAAGAGGATATCAACAGAAACACCAAAGTTCTTCCTAGAATATCGCGGCACACCAAAAGCTAATAATATTCGGTCTAGACGTGGGCGTTATTCAGCTCAGGAGACGTTGGTAACCTTTTTATCTTTTTTTTAGCTTATCAGTGACTTCCGGCCAGTAGAATCGGCGGCGACCTTATACACATACACATCATTAATCCTTCGAGCCGTTTCTGCAGCACTGGTGCCACGGTGGAACTCGTACTCGTAAATAATGCGATATTTCAAGTTTTCCATTTTGTAAACTGAGTGACGCAAAGAAAAAAAACAATTGAGGAAAAAAAAAAAGAATTATAATTTTCGAAACACAAATACTTGAGTAAATAGCTGTATAAATTTGAATTTGGAATTTCTAACCAAAGAGAAGATATTTGAGATCAAAGTTGCCAGTACGGCAAAACGCCAATTTCATATGTAAGGACCTAATATTTGACCGCGGCACACCTGCATGCACCGGTTGCGGAGCACTGATCTAAGAGAACAATAATAATTGAATCAACCGATATATCATTATGCAGATCTAACACAAGCTTACTTTTGAATACGAATCGCTCATTTTGAAAAAGTTATTTTAATATTATATAATACTTTAGTAGATTTATTTTCGCATCACCGGAAAAGTGGCAGCGCTAAAAAGGCGCTGGGCAGGCCATGTCGCTCGCAGATCTGACGATAGATGGACAAAACGTCTCCTTTGCTGGTGTCCTAGAACTGTGACCCGAAACCCAGGACGTCCCCAACATCGACGGAAGGACGATATTAAAGAGAACGGCGTTATGATATGGATGCGTGTTGCCCAGGACCGACAGACATGGAAACAGATGGAGGAGGCCTACGTCTAGGAGTGGACGGATATAGGCTGATAATAATGATGCTGATTTTCGCAATATTCGCCATTTACTCGATTGCTGAATCGAATAACTCCCATCATTATAGCATAGAATATAGGAATATCCTGACGTTGGTTATAATGATTATTACATGACTCCGTAGGGCGGGAAACAGTATGTTAAAATATTAATGGCCCTATGTATCATAGTTAAACTACGTTAGCATGATTTATTATTAATTATTTCACTGGAAAATAAACGTTTCAACAATTCGGCAGATTAATACTATCACACTCTACGCCACTGAGGGAAGGCGCGATTATTAAAGTTTAATTTATACAAGGGCGTACCAAGATCACCGGAGGCGATGTAAGCTAACTACGAGTACATTGAGATGATATTTTAAATATAACGTACACGTCATTAATTATATATAATCTGGTATTAATTTATCTGTTAATTAGATACAAATATTAGGTCCTTACATATGAAATTGGCGTTTTGTATGGGAGGAACATAAAGTTGATTTTTTTGAAATATAATATATTTATTTAATCAAAGTATGTACCATTGCTATCAATGCACTTTTGCCATCTCATAAGTAGTTCATCGATCCCTTTACTAAAAAAAACCATTCGGACGGGAATCAATAAAATCTTTGAAGTCGGTTTGGACTGTCCCATCGGAGTTGAATTTTTTCCCTTGCAAGAAGTTATCCAAATTTCGAAAAAAATAGTAATCTGTTGGGGCAAGGTCCGGAGAGTACGGTGGATGTCTTAGACATTCCAATTGAAGCTCTTCTAATTTGGTAGCCGTCTGTTGTGCAGTGTGTGGTCTAGCGTTATCATGAAGCAGCAGTGGCCTAGAGCGATTAACCAGCCTCGGTTGTTTAGCAGCTAGCTTTTCCATCATGGTTTGCAGTTGCTGACAATAGACATCTGCCGTAATCGTCTGGCCAGATTTAAGAAAGCTGTAGTGAACGACACCAGCACTAGTCCACCAAACGCTCACAAGTAACTTTTTTGGAGTCAATTTTCGCTTGGGGCATGGTTTGGCTGGTTCGGCAGGGTTCAGCCATTGCGATGAGCGCTTCCGATTATCATACAGGATCCACTTTTCATCACAGGTAATGATTCGATTCAAAATCCCTTCATTATTGTGCCGGTTGAGTAATGCAACGCAGCAGTCAACGCGCGTTTGTTGATTTGCTTCACTCAATTCGTGAGGTACCCACCTTTCAAGCTTTTTCACCTTCCCAATTTGCTTCAAGTGGATTAAAACAGTTTTATCACTAACACCGCAGCCTGCAGCTAACTCGGACGTGGTTTGCGATGGATCCGCTTCCACAATAGCCTTCAATTCTTCATTATCAACTTTGGTCTTCGGCCGTCCACGGGGCTTGTTCTGCAGGTCGAAATTTCCAGAACGAAAACGTTGGAACCAAAAACGCACTGTGTTTTCTTTTGCGGCACCGTCGCCATACACATCATTAATCCTTCGAGCCGTTTCTGCAGCACTGGTGCCACGATGGAACTCGTACTCGTAGATAACGCGATATACCAAGTTTTCCATTTTGTAAACTGAGTGACGCAAAGAAAAAAAACGATTGAGGAAAAAACAAATGAATTATAATTTTCGAAACACAAATACTTGAGTAAATAGCTGTACAAATTTGAATTTGGAATTCCTAACCAAAGAGAAGATATTTGAGATCAAAGTTGCCATTACGGCAAAACGCCAATTTCATATGTAAGGACCTAATAACTATAATACTTCCACTTATTGTCCTTATTTTGACAGAGACTGGTTTCCCCAGGCTAGCAAGCATTGACAGACTGGTGACACTGTTGAACTTTACTAATTTATATGATATTAATTCAGATCAGGGGGAGTATTCAAGATTCTATATAAAAAATTGATATTTAATTTACTAAATTAAAATATTATTGTAATATTAATGTCATTGGGGCGAAAAGAGAAGGATGGAGTGTCACATCGGTTCAAGTGTGGCAGTCCATTCTTTCTGCCTACTCATTCGGGGAGACGGCGTGATGGTAAGTAATTTAGTTTGTTTAAATTTTGTTTTTAAGAACAATGGAATTTAAACTGATTACGGCTGAATTTCCTACTACACAAATAAATAATTTTACAATACTCGATGGAAAATTTAATTTAAATACTTTAATACATTTGGCATCGAAACAAGAGCTGACACAATTCGCACTAAATCACTTCTCAGAATCACAGAGGTAAAAACCCTACGAAAAATAACAGGGAGGACTCTACGAGACAGAATAAGAAACAGCACAATCAGGGAAGTGATATACAGGATGTTGTCAAATGAAGGAGACAAAGAATAAAGTATTGAAGAGACCACGTGGAGTGAATGGACGGCCAAAGACTGACAAACCTTGGCTTAAATGGGAAACCAGTGGGAAGAAGGATGCCTGGAAGACCCCCTAAAAGATAGAAAGACAGCTGGGAGTCCACATCACAAGAGACGGTAAACTCTGCACAAATAGGTTCTAGGCACACAAGGGCTTCGGGCAGTATTAGAAGAAGTAGACGACTTAAGGAGGTCGGGGTTATGACATGGATGCGTGTTGCCCAGGATCGACAGACTTGGAAGCAGATGAAAGAGGTCTACATCTAGAAGTGGACGGATAAAGGCTGATAATGACGATGATTACTCGATTGCTGAATTAAATAACTCCCACCATTCTTCTTCTCTGGTCTCAATCTAATGATTGGTCTGCAGCAAGGAGACGCATCTCCTCTTCTACTCCGATCGGTCCTCTTTATAGCATAGAATATAGCAATATCCTGATGTTGGTTCTACTGATCAGTACGATAAAATATTAAAAGTCCAATGTATCGTAGTTAAATAAATGAAATCACTCTTCTGCAATGATAACATAAATTTGAAACTCCGCCAGAGAATGATCAAATGCTATGTGTGGTCTGTTTTATTGTATGGTTGTGAAATTTGGACCTTAAAAGTCAACTCAATGAATAGACTGGAAGCATTTGAAATGTGGCTCTATCGCCGAATTCTCAGAATTCCCTCGACAGACATGGTTACCAATACCGAAGTCCTGAGGCGAGCTAGAGTTGACAGGGAACTGTTATCAACTATCAAGGTTCGAAAGATCTCACATCTATGTAATATACTGCGTGGGGAAAGTACCACCTTCTCCAACTGATATTGGAGGGGAAAATTGAGAGACGCCGAGGGCCCGGAAGGAGACAAATGTCTTGGCTGCGAAACGTGAGGGAGTGGACCGGTATCCGAAGTGTGGAGGAGCTGTTCCGAGCGGCGCAGGATAGGGACAGGTTCGCCGAGGTGATCGCCAATACTGGGGGGACCCGACAGGGTACTTGATGAAGAAACATATTTTTTTTAGGGACAGACCACGCCTACTCTCCAGTGATAGTCAACGTCGGGAAGACCTTTTCTGATACCAAAAGAAGAAGAAGAATAAAAAGTATGTATGTTTTTCAAAATGATGTGGCAGTCCATTATTTCTGCCTACCCATTCGGCGTGACGGCGTGATGGTTAGTTAGTTAGTTAGTTAGTTCTAATTCGAAACCAGCATTTCAATGTAATTTTATGACGCTTACAATTTTTTTGTTAACTTGATTTTTTTGAAAGGTGATGTTTTTGTGGTGTTATAGAGCCGAACTCAGAGCCCACTCATGTAATTAAATGTAGGTGTTAATATGAACGGATCATATTATATCAAAACCTTGAAAGGGTTTTTGCGGAGACAGATTAAAAATATACATCGCTCCGCTTTCATCGGAGTTAATCTTTATAATTGTGATATTTTTCATAATAAACTTTTGACTGAAAACTTCGGCGAGGGAAATGACGCAGTTTCGGCGTTCAAAGGATTAGGCGAGGTGCGTTTGGGAGATTAAAAATGAGTGTTTCAGAATAACCAACCCCACTCATAAATCCGGGGCAAGCTTTATAGTCAACCCACTGAGACCCAATCATGATTTTTTTTTAAATAAATTCAAATTAATTTTTATTTATTTATTGTTTCCTGAACAATGATGTCAAACTCCATATTGAATCCAAAGTTAATGGAGCTTTAAAAATAGTTATTGGAAACAGGAATTTATCAATGAAGCGAAAATGGCCGTTCACAATGGAGTTCTGGTCCTTATGTATGGAAGCGAAGCATGGAACTGGCAAAATAAAGATGAAAGCAGAATAAATGGGGTAGAGATGAGGTCCCGTATGTGTGCTAGAACGATGTACGAAAGAATTTCAAATGCTGATATAAGAAATGTAGAGCGGAATAAGGTATTATGATTAAAATAATGAAAGGATCGCTACATTGGTTCGGACATATGGAGCGCATGGATGGAGAAAGAATGGTTAAGAAAATATACGTTAATAATGTAAATGGAGTACGGAGTCGAGGTAGACCGATGAAAATATGTCATGACTAAATTAATCAAAGGTTGGTCATGTAAGAAGTCGGAAGAATTGACGTGCGTGTATGACTCGTTGTGTGAATGTGCAGGAAGCTAGAGAGTGTGTCAGGATAGGGTAGTGCAGCGGCACATTCTCTCTACCTACCCCTGCAAGAAAACGGCATGAAGGTGTCTTGTTGTTGTTGTATAATAAAAGACCTTTTACATTTGTATTCATTATAAAATTTGTTCACAATGGAGTTCTTTTTCCAATCCTTATATAAGAGAGTGAAGAATGGAACTGGCAGAAGAAGGATGAGAGTATAAATAATGCGGGAGAGTTGAGGTCTCTAAGACGGCCATGTTGGAAGTCGGAAGAATCTAAGTTTGGGTGGGACTCACTGTATGAACGTGGAGGAGCTAGAGAGGCGTATCAGGATAGAAAAGTATGGCAGTCCATTCTCTCTGCCTAACCCTACGCAGAAACGGCGTTTTGGTTAGTGAGTCAGTTTGTTAATCTAGAAATTTCTAACAAGATTCAAATATTTTATCTTTGTACAATTTGATTTATTCAATCATTTGAATACTCTCGTAATGAGATACCAATGATACTTTACGAGTAAATAGAGAGGTATGTTTTTGTCGATCGAAAATTGAGGTTGTTTTGTTTTAGTTGTAATAAAAAAAACTTCGCAAGTTGAAGCAATTTAAATATTCCCAAATAGAATATATTATTTATCATTTCTAACAAAATTGGGTTCCAGGAGGTTAACCGCGAACACACCCACTTATAATGAAAACCCTCGCAAAACGGTCCAATTTGAGTAGTTGTTAGATTGCGTGCTACCGAAACGATCTAAAACATTTTGGTAAATTCACGAAATTTTGCTGAAAAGAGGGTTGATTTGATAATGTCTGGACGGGCTTTTGAGTCCGTTACCATTATTTATATTTTCCGGTTATTCGGGGTCCGCGAACGCCCCACTAGGTCAATATAAACGGTTAAACTTAAAAGAGCGGGAAAAAGTATTTGGTGTTCTTATTTTCAATGTAATTTTTCAAACTTCGCATACCCCTTCTACGTGAAGTACTTTGATATAAAGGTCAAAAGATTGGGGTAATTTCATATAATGAATAAATCAGCAATTTATACAAATGAATGACATGTTTCGCCTGTCTAAGGTATTATCAAATGTACGCCTTAGATTTTTTCTAGAAGTTTTATTGATTTTTTTGTGAATAACATGTTTCGACTATCAAAAGCAGTATCAAAAGTGACACCTGTCTAAGGCATTATCAAATACTCTTGACTTTAGAGAGTATCTTGTCTTCCTAAAGTCGTAACATCTCTCATGCGTTCCTAATGAACTTACTTACTAACTAACCATCACGCCGTCTCCCCGAAGGGGTAGAAAGAAAGAATGAATCGCCACACTGTTATGTCTTGACATAATCTCTCGATTCCTCTACATTCATACATCGTGTCTTGCACGCACGTCGATTTTTTAGATTCCTCAGGTGACCGACATTTAATATTTGATTGATTTGATCGTGGCAAGTTTTCTTTGACCTTCCTCTATTTCTAGCTCCGATCTCATCTTTAACATATACCTTCTTTACCATTCTGTCTTCACTTATTCTTTCCATGTGTCCAAAATATATTCACGACCTTTTCATTATTTTGTTCATAACACTTTCATTCGCACCGCAATCACTTCTTATATTTTCATTCGACACTCTTTCATACACAGAGTATCCACACATTCGTATAAGAGATCTCATTTCTACTGCAATTATTCTACTTTCATCCTTCTTTTGCCAGTATCATGCTTCGCTTCCATACATAAGAGTCGGTATAAGAGCACCATTGTGCACTGCCATTTTATGCCTTTCTAATGTTGAACCATCTCTCATGCGTTTCTGGTAGTATACTATACACAATTTATTATTTGACCTGTTCTCAATAGATGCCTTAAAACCTTATTTTGTAATGTCTGTTGATGAAATAAACTGATTTGATTTGATTTTATATGCATTCCTTATACATACTAGACACCAGGGTTTGTAGTTCATGCTCGATGTCTGCGAGTAGCACAGCGTCGTCTGCATACAATAGACAGCTTACAGACATACCGTTCATTTTTGCACCTGCATCCAACCCTTTCAGCTCTTTCATGCACTTGTCCATATATAACAATCACGGGGACATTACCCACCCCTGTTTGACACCTTTCTTGATATCAAACCCGGCTGTAAGATCTCCATTTACTCTTAAACTAGCAGCGCTTTTCGTGCACAGCGAAGTAATTGCCGTGATCAGTTTTGTGCATACTCCATATTCAGACAAAAATTTCCACAACTTAACTCTATCAACTCGATTATATGCTTTTTGCAAACCGACAAACGCACAAAAGAGTTTACGGTTTTTGGCCAGAAACTTTTCTGTCACTGTACGAAGTGCAAAAATTTGATCCATACATCTTCTGCCATTCAAAAAAGCGCCTTGCACATCCCAAACTCTGTCACACGTTTTTTTTTCTTAATCCTTTTTTATTACAATTCTCCCATAGATTTAACCAATGACACTCAAAATACTAATAGCTCTGTAGTTTTCACATTCCATATGAGACCCTTTCCCTTTGTAAAGAGGCATGATAACTGCTCTCTTCCAGCCGAGTGGGGTATATTCTTCCTCTAAACAGTTTACATATCTATGCAGAAACTACTACGCCACCGTTTTTTGATAAATTCTATAGCGATGCGCTCATATTCAATACCATTCATACTTATTTGTTCTGTAAGATAGATGCCTTAAACATTAATATTGTTTGTAATCCCTGTTGAGATTTTAAACCGATTTGATTTGATTTGATTATCACATAAAATATCATAAAAGTCATTACTGCAAATAGAAATATATCCACAGAAGCAAAGATGGCAGTACACAATGGAGTTCTAGTGCCAACCCTCTTGTATGGAAGTGACGTTTGGAGCTGGCAAAAGAAGGATGAAAGCAGGATAAACGCCGTAGAAATGAGATCACTAAGAAGAATGTGCGGGAAAACGTTGTATGATAGAATACCGAACGATGAAATAAGAAAGAAATGTAAGGCAGATGACTGCATCATGGATAAAATTAAAAAAAAGGATCCCTGAGATGGCTTGGACATATGGAACGAATGGATGAAAGTATAATGGTTAAAAAGTTGTACACAAGCAGCGTGAGTGGAAAAAGAAGCCGAAGACGAGCGAGGAAAACATGGCATGACCAAATTAATCAATTACTAAAAGGCGGCCACATTCGAAGTCGGAATAATCGACGAACGTGCATGGTACGATGTATGAATGTAGAGGAAGTCCGAGAGTTATATTAGAACAGAGCATTGTGGCGATCCATCCTCTCTGTCTACCCCTCCGGGGAAATGGCGTGATGGTTAATTAGTTAGTTAGTTATATTATAAAAATTTAACATGTTAATTTAACAGATGTTTTCTTTCGTATTCAATATTTAATGTCGAGTTTTTCATAATTGTTTAAAAAACAATAAATAATAAATATTGGCACAGAAATTTGTTCAGATAATGATAACGAATTTGACAATGCAGAGAGCGGTTTACACAGGAACGATTTCGCCCAGAGGTGAGTTCGTAGATACTCATTTGAGGTTTCGGAAACTCCATTTGTCAAAGAGGAGTGGAGGATTGTTTAAGACAGGACGAAGGAGATAATCAATTTCGCAGACAGGAACACGACAGAGAATTTCCTGCGTTTTATTATTTGAAGATTTGAACTGGAATAACGAATATGTTGTCGTTATTAAAAATACGTTACACTTAAATGAATACAAAAGTTGTCATAAAATGTAATCTTTTTTTTTTTGGTGCCATGACAGATCTCACCGACGTTGACTGTCACCTCAAAGTAGGTGTCTCCATACCTCGCAGCTTTAAACAGCTCCTCAAGATATTTTAAGCCAGTCCAGTTCCTAATGGAGTCGGGAGATTCGTCTCCAACCAACATCTCATTGTCATAGATACAGTAATGTAAAACTTTGATAAGAAGCCTATACTTGGTGGTTTGACATATTTAAAAATTGAATACAACACTTTTAAAAAAATACTTAGTATAAAACCACTTTATTTTGAGTAAGAAGCGCCAACACAAGTTTGTATATAGCCCCGATGAAGCTAGTTACAGAGTGAAACCGGTTGGCACTTCTTAATCAAAATAAAGTGGTATTATACAAAGTGTTTAAAAAAAATTATTTTATTAAATTTTTTTGGTTATGTAAAACTTTATATAAAACATTTAGAAAAATACAAGCTTTGTGAAGGACGTGTTATATTAACTAATTAACTAACTAAATAACTATCACGCAGTCTCCCCGAAAGGGTAGGCAGAAATAATGGACTGCCACACTTTAACTGATGCGGCACTCCATCCTTCTATTTTTGCCCCCGCGAGTTGCGAACCTCATTGCCACCAATAGGCATCTCCCGCGCACACTTTGATCGTCCAACGTCCACAAAATAAAAATAAATCAAATTATATAAAATACAATGGTATATAATAAAATAAGGAAATAAAAATAATTTAACTTATAATGTTATTTTAGATGGTGCACTTGTCATCAGCTGGACGAACCAGACATTTGTATTTATTTAATTTATATTCCACGTATTATATAAAAATTGATTAAAAGGTCAGTTTTCTGAAAGCTTCATTATGTCATGAAAATAAAAATAAATGTTAGACTAATTATAATGGTTCAGGTGTTGCTGGCGGCATGGTATGGCTTGAAAATAGAGCCTACAACGATCTTCAAGGCGTCGATCTCCGAATAAAAGAAAATACAGGACACACTTTTAAAATAAAACATTCAATAAAGTTTTTTGCCTTTCGAATTTTGAGTTCATATTTTTGATCGAGAATCAAGTATATGCCATATTACATACAATAAATTGTCAATAAAATCACGAACAGTTTCAATTGAATACAATTTAATGTGAAAATATTTCATGTGCCGAGTAGAAAAAAATCTGAGATATTGTAAAGTTTTCGTACGAAGATAATACTCTTCGCATGTTATTATTGCCTTTCTTTTAAGGCAATTTATAAAAAGGTTGATTTATGATCGCCGTAGGGGAGAAGGGTTCATGTGAAGTGCTTGAGCGCCGCCTACATAAACATGCCAGGTGTTTTCAATAATGGATCCATTTTTTACCCTTAACCGATTAGATACGGCTCGCTGCTCGCGTAGATCGCGGCTCGAAGCGTTATTGCTAGGGATGGGCTGACTGAATTATTTAGCAATCGATTGGATTAGATAATCGAATAAACTTATCCGTTTAAGCGTTTAACGGAAGCAATAAGAGATGGCGTTTTTTAAAACGATATTAAAATCTATGTAATGTGTATAGGTGGAGCAATGATATAATATTATGCGGACGGCGGGAAGGGCCTGGAGAACACTGGCGATAGACCGAGAGCGATGGCGTGGGGGTGGAGAGGCATACGTCCAGCAGTGGATGGAGACAAGCTGACAAAGAATGTGTATAGTGTATCAACGGCGTAAAAAATATGAGTACGGTAAATTTAAATAACTAGAACTTATTAAATAAAACATCAACAAAATATACAGTAGAGAATCGAAGACTAAGAATTTAAACTTAATTATTAATTTCTAGATATTAAACGTAATGCGAACCCTACGTTCCATTGCAGACAAAACCCCCAGAGATCGGATCAAAAATGAAACGATAAGGTCTGTCTGTGTCGTTGAGGACATAGTGAGATGGGGAAGAAGCCAAAGGTGCTTTTGGAGAGACCACGTGGACCGCATGGAGAATACAATAATTGCAAAAATTGTTAAAGACGAGAACCCAAGCAGCAAGATATTATCAGGAAGGCCGCCGAAGAGATGGAGAGATGGCTGGACGTCATCATCCTAGGACAGTCCACCGTCACAAACAGATCATACGACCTAAACTAAGTGGCCGAAGAATAAGAAAAAGAAACATAAATTTGGATAATCAAAATGTTTTTTATGTAAACATACTACCTACCTAAATATACAAACTCATCTACTTGCTCCAGATTTTCACCAATCAAGCTTATATTGCAGACTGTCATGATTTCTTCTTTTTCGAAAATCGAAACAGACATATTCACATTCATCATAATCATGTCGGAGTCATGTCATGTGAGGGTTCGGAGAAATTCGTGCATGACAGCATGTATGACTGTTGAGAAAGCGTGAGAAGCATGTCAGGAAAAAAAGTGTGGCACTCCATTATTTCTGAGTACCCTTCCGGAGAGACGGCGTGATGGCTAGTTAATTACAAAGTTTACTGGAACGCAAGAGAGATGGTTCGACTTTAGAAAGACAAGATACTCTCTAAAGTCAAGAGTATTCGACAAGAGAAAATCAAGGTTAGTTAGTTAGTTATGATGTTTTTTTTACAAAATTTATTCCCCTTTTATTTGAAATTAAAATAGTTAAGATATATTCGAAAACATTTTTTTTTTCAATAATAGTAATTAAAATTAAACATTTGATTTGTATCTTAAACTAAAGTGGGTTTAAAATATTAAAAAAATATATATTTTACAAATCGATTATTTTAATCGATAAGGTTTGATGTTTTAGTTTGATAATCGATTATTCTTATCGATCACGACCTTCCTTACTTATTGGTATTGGATCTAGTACCCTATCAAGTGCTAACTTTTTCATACAGGAAATACGTTTTGTACGGCGGAGCATTGATTCGCCCATTTTCGCGCAAATTATGGGGGCATGTGAATATATCCCCGCCTCTTTCTGTTTTCCAATTTCAATTTAAATTTAAGTATAGTAGCTATTATTGAACGACCGGAGCGGTGTTCAGTCATCCGCTAGAACGAGGAATGAACTGGGGAGGAAACACGCAAAAAACTTGATAAAAAATTGTTCACTCGTCGATTTGCTTCGTTATTTATTTATTTATCAGGCTTCGTGCGAGATTTTATTTTTTTGTGTGGCAAATCTGTCGTGTTTTTTTTTAATAATTAGTGGATTAAACAAAGTTATTTTTAATTAATTTATGGAATCCGCAGTGTTAATGCCTTAGCGTTCAATAAGTTGGTTAATAAAAGTCTGTGAATTGAAATAAAAAAGTAGAAATGAGATCTCTAAGACGAATGTGTGACAAATCTGTATATGGTATAAGAAGTGAATGTGGTGCGAATGAAAGTGTTATGAACAAAATAAGGAAAGGGTCATTAAGATGGTTTGGACACATGGAAAGAATGAGTGAAGGATGGGTCAACGGCGTGAACGGAGCTAGAAATAGAGGAAGGCCGAAGAAAACGTGGCACGATCAAATCAATCAAATATTGAATGTCGGTCACGTGAGGAGTCGGAAAAATCGACGTGCGTGCTCGACAAGATGTATGAATGTAGAGGAATCATGAGAAGTATGTCAAGACAGAACAGTGTGGCGTTCCATTCTTTCTGCCTACCCCTAAGCATGGAGTTCTGGTCCTATCTCTAATGTATGGAAGCGAAGCATGGAACTGGTAGAATAAGGATTAAAGCAGAATAAATGCGGTAGAGATAAGTTCTCTTAGACGTATGTGCGGTAGAACGATGTACGCCAGAATCTCAAATGCTGATATAAGAAAAGAATATAGAGTGGAAGAAGGTATTATGAAAAAAATTATGAAAGGATCGCTGCGATGGTTCGGACATATGGAACGCATAGATGGAGAAAGAATGGTTAAGAAAGTATACGTTAATGGTTTAAATGGAGTACGGAGTCAAGGCAGACCGAGGAAAACATGGCATGATCAAATTAATCAAATTTTACAGGTTGGTCATGTTAGAATTTCGAAGAATCGACTTGCGTGTATGACTCGCTGTATGAATGTAGAGGAAGCGATAGAAGTATGTCAGGACAGAACAGTGTGGCGTTCCATTATTTCTGGCTACCCCTCCGGGGAGACGGCGTGATGGTTAGTTAGTTAGTTAGTTTTACTTAGATTACGAGTACATATATAAACACACGTGCAATTTAACATTGTTTAAATGAAAAGTGAGAGAAAAATCTTTGGGCCTCTCTGTGAAGGTCAAGTGTGAAGAGTGAGGTATAACCAGGAACTGGAAGGGCTTTACAACGAGCCCAACATAGTGAAGTTTATAAAAATACAGCGCCTTAGATGGTCGGGACACCTCCAGCGAATGGAAGAAGATCGAATCCCAGGGAAGATTCTCAATACACGACCATGGAAAGCGAAGTCAGGAAGACTGAGGTGGACCGAGTTGGGCCTCAGGGTGATTAGGGTTACAAACTGCAGAATGTGGGAAGAGTGGCGAAGAATTGAATTGAGAGCTTGGGAGATTAAATGTAGACAAAGTATTTAAGGAAAAAGGAGTAAAAGGAGGAATCTGATTATTTTCACCCAATTTCACCGACTCGAGGATTTCTAAATTTTCATGTTTGTTTAATTTATTGCTATTGTTAACTGTGTGTCGAAATTTTGTGTCATTTGACACATTTCATCGAAACTATGGACAAATTCAATACAATGGTTAGCCATCTCAGAAAAAGTAGTATGTTTGGCGAAAGCTTGTTTGTGTTCGTTGATAAGTGTCGTGTTAGTCGTGATTTTTAATAATTAGTGGACAAAACAAAGTCATTTTTAATTTCCTCAGTACATTACTAAATTCCACAGTGCTAATGCCTAAGCATTCAATATGTTGTTTAAAAATAGTCTGTAAATTGAACTTAAATATTAAAAAATAAACATGTATGTTGAATGGCATGGAAAACTCTCTGGTGAATTGAAAAAACCCTTACTAAGTAACAAAATAATCATCACGCCGTCTCCCCGAAGGGGTAGGCAGAAATAATGGACTGCCACACTTTTCTTTCCTGACATATTTCTCTCGATTCCTCAACATTATTACATCGTGTCATGCACGCGCGTCGATTTCTTTGACTCCTTACATGGCCGACATTCAATATTTGATTTATTTGATCGTGCCACGTTTTCCTCGGTCTTCCTCTATTTATGGTTCCATTTACATCGTTAACATATATTTTTTTTTACCATTCATTCTTTCCATATGTCCACACCATCTTAATGATCCTTTCATTATTTTGTTCATAACACCATCATTCGCACCGCATTCACTTCTTAAATTTTCATTCGACACTCTATCTTCTTTTGCCAGTTCCATGCTTCGCTTCCATACATAAGGGTTGGTAGAAGAACACCATTGTGCACTGCCATTCAAGCTTTTTTGGATAGGTTTTTGTTTGCGATGACAACTTTAAGTGCACCATTCACTGCCCCAACCCTTCTTTCAATATCCCTCTCCCCTCGCCCATCTCTTGTAAACATACTACTTAAATACACGAACTCATCTACTTGCTCCAAATTTTCACCATTCACGCTTGAAAAACCTCATTTTAAGTGTTAACCACGTCTAACTATGTGGTTATTAAATAGGTTATGTACTAATAAAAGTTTCTTTGTATTCATAAAAGGAAATGTTTTTACATTTGTCAATTTATTTTTCGTGGAAATTTGCCTAGAGCAAGGAACTTTTTAAGAAGCGTAACAAGAAAGCGTGCGTTTATTGTGGTAAAAATTCACTACCCGGAAACAGAGTAAATAATTGAGTTGCAAAGAGACTTACAAAAAGCTATGTAAAATGTATTCACTAAGGTATGAATGTGTATAGGTGCTCTCTGAAGAAAAACTGCTATTTATTTATTTATTTTGTTTGTACACAATAATCCATCACGCCGTTTCACCACGTGGGTAGGCAGAGAGAATGGACCGTCACACTACTTTATCCTGACACACCAATCTAGCTTCCTTCAGATTCGTAAAAAGAATCATACACGCACGTCGATTCTTCCGACTTCTAACATGATAAAAAAATTAAATTTGATTAATTTGGTCATGCCATGTTATTTATATTATTTATTAAGGTATACTTTCATACTTTTGTTCATAATATCTTATTCTTCTCTACATTCCTTTCTTATATCAAGTATGTAATAAGTAACAAAAACATATTTTTTTTCAGATAAGACTATTCAATTAGATGTATACACCAAGTTTGTAATACTGGCAGTGTAATTGTTATGCACTTCCCTTCAGTTTAAGCAAAATAAGATGTTTAATAAAGCAAAAGCATAATATGAAGAAAACAATTCACAAATCAGGTAAAATAAGACAAAAGCATAATATGAAGAAAACAATTCACAAATCAGTTAAAATAAGGCAATATTATAATATGTAGAAATCAATTCACTTATCAGGCAAAATAAGACAAAAGCATAATACGAAGAAAACAATTCACAATTCAGGTAAAATAAGACAAAAGCATTATATGAAGAAAACATTTCTTAAATCAGATAAAATAAGAGAATAGCATAATATGAAGAAAGCAATTCACAAATCAGTTAAAATAAGGCAATATTATAATATGAAGAAATCAATTCACTAATCAAGCAAAATAAGATAAAAACATAATACGAAGAAAACAATGCAGAAATCAGGTAAAATAAGACTAAAGCATTATATGAAGAAAACAATTCTCAAATCAGCTAAAACAAGAGAATAGCATAATATGAAGAAAGCAATTCACAAATCAGTTAAAATAAGGCAATATTATAATATGAAGAAATCAATTCACTAATCAAGCAAAATAAGACAAAAGCATTGTATGAAGAAAACATATCTTAAATCAGATAAAATAAGATAATAGCATAATATTAAAAAAATAATTAAAAAATCAGTTAAAGTAAGGCAATATTATAATATGAAGAAATCAGGCAAAATAAGAAAAAAGCATAATCCGAAGAAAACAATTCACTAATCAGGCAAAATAAGACAAAAGCATAATCCAAAGAAAACAATTCACTAATCAGGTTAAATAAGACAAAAGCATTATATGAAGAAAGCAATTTTTAAATCAGCTAAAATAAGAGAATAGCATAATATGAAGAAAACAATTCACAAATCAGTTAAAATAATGAAATATTATAATATAAAGAAATCAATTAATTAATCAGGCAAAATAAGACAAAAGCATTATATGAAGAAAACATTTTTTAAATCAGATAAAATAAGATAATAGCATAATATGAAGTCAGAATAATAATAAGAAAATTCACAAATCAAATAAAATAAGACATAATATGCAGAAAATTATTATTCAGGAATCAAATATAAAAAGACAATAACCCAAAACAAAAAAAAAAATCAGAAATGAGTTTGTAATGCGCAATCATGTTTTGTAAAGGAACATTTATCATGTGAAAGACTTTTTAAAAGAATGAAGTTGAAGAATGTATTGAAAAAGTAGAAAGAATAAACTCTTCAGAGACCCATTTTCTTGTAACATCTATGTGTTGAATCCTCAGAGAATACATTTACCTCCGTCTGTATGATTTGTTTTTCTTTAGTGAGATCCAAACACTTTGATATAGTCTCGTAGTGTATTCTTCACGGTTAATTCATAATATTTCATAATTAATGAAACACTAAACTAACAACAATTATTGTTTAAGGAATCTATTTATAATAGGTAAAATATATTATAATATATAATATAATACCAGGAACGCATAAAGGATGGTTTGACTTTAGGAATAAAATATACTCTCCGAAGTCAAGAGTATTTGTCTTCTGAACGTATTTTCACTAATATGAAAGACGTCGACCTTCGAAGCGATCATATTCTGCAGTTTGGCAGGTTGGTTTTGCAAGTTGGGAGATAAAACTCTCTGTCCTGTCGAAGATAACCATCATCTTAGTGACCCAATTTTTACGGCATTTATTCTACTTTCATCTTTCTTCTTCCATCTCCAGGCTTCACTTCCATTCATAAGGGTCGGCACTAGAACATTATGGCTCAATCAATATGTAAATAATATTTATAAATACATCTAATAGTTTGACCAATAATGGTTTGTAAACATACAATATTTCAAAAGTCAAATGTCATTAATGGTGAAAGAAAGCAAACGTATATTTATTCGAATACAAAAGCAACCCACAACATCAATCATATTCGTTAATATTCATGTATGAAAAATGGACAAAACATTATTAGATTTAGGTTCTAATATTTTGTTTGATCACGATAAAATGAAATTTAATCTTACTTAAGTACAGGGTGAACATAAAAAACCCAAGATAGTATCCCCTATAATAAAAATTAAAAGGTTCAAGGCGAGTATTTTAAAAACACATAAACCAGTTTTGGGATATGACATGAGAAAGAAAACGCATACATAATTTCACTGTATAATTTATTGGTTACACAGAACCAGCCTGCATCCGGTGATGCCGGTGGGGAAAGCAATCAAACCACTGAACATGATCGCTTCGGAGATCTACGTCTTTCAGATTAGTAAAAGTACGTTCAGAAAACAAATACTTTTGACTTTAGAGAGTATCTTGTATTCTAAAAGTCGAACCATCTCTCATGCGTTCCTGGTATTATCTTGTCCTCTTCTTCTTCTTCCTCAGCCTATTCTCGTCCACTCCTAGACAAAGTCCTCCATTCGCTTTCATGTCACTCTGTCCTGTGCAGTCTGCATCCAGGTTATTCCGACGTGCCTGTTCAGATCATCCTTCCACCGTAGTTGCGGTCGCCTTGCACTTCTCTTTACCGTCTACGGTCTCCAAGTCAGCAGTCTTCTTGTCCACCTTTCGTCTGAGCTTCTGGCTACGTAACCTGCTCATTGCCATTTTAGAGTCGCCACCCAGTGGATGATGTCAGTAACCTTTGTTTTTTCTCTCACCGTATCGTTTCCGACTCTGTTTCTTGGGCTTATTCCTAACATGGCTCTTTCCATGGCTCTTTGGGTCACTCGTAGTTTCTCGGCACTTTGTTTGGACAGTGTAACAGTTTCAAGACTATAAGTACCAACTGGCAGAACGCAGGTTTCATAGACTTTTAGTTTCAGGTTGATCGGTATTTTCCGGTTATTGCCCAGCTTAGTCTAATTCTTCATTTTAGCTCTGCGGTTTGGTTATCTCGGCCCATTACCTGTTCTCAATAGATGCCTTAAAATATAATTTTTGTATTTAATTTGATTTGATTTGAAGTGTCGATTAATTTTATGTAGTTTGAGGCAAATAAAAAAATTCGTTTTTTGCAATAAAAAAAACTAACAACGACTTATTTACTAACTAACAAATTAACCATCGGTTTGTCTCTCTGAAGCGGTAAGCTGATAGAATGGACCGCCATACTGTTATTTCCTGAAATACTTTTTAACTTCAACAACATTCATATATCGTGTCACGCACGGACGCCGATTTATCCGACTCCTCACGTGGCTGGCATTTAATATTTTGCCTCTTTTTCTTCAGTCTTTCTCTATTTCTATTTCCGTTTACGTCGTTTGCATAAACTTCATTTACTATTCATTCTTTCAATGTGTCCAAACCATCATGATCTAATTATTTATAATACTTAGCTGTCTTAATAGTCTAATTATCTATGTACTCGTATGATCGAGTGTCGGATGAAAATATAACATAAAGTTTGTATATTTGGGTAGTGTGTTTACAAAAAATGGGCGAGTGGAGAGGGATATTGAAAGAAGGGTCGGGGCAGGAATCAAAGTGAATGGTGCACTTAAAGTTGTCATCGCAAACAAAAACCTATCCAAAAAAGCTAAAATTGCAGTGCACAAAGGTGTTCTTCTACCGAGCTTTATGTATGAAAGCGAAGCGTGGAACTGGCGAAAGAAGGATGAAAGTAGAATAAATGCAGTAGAAATGAGATCTCTTAGACGAATGTGTAGGCCCTAGGAGACTCAAATAAGTGCAAGACCTCCACCAAGTCAAACCATAAACAATATCAAAGGAACATTACGGCTGGTTATATTATCAAGATGGCACTGGTTTATCTCACTATTGCTCTGGGCGACGATATAACCTGGCGATTTTGTTTAAACGTTGGTAAACGCTGATATAATATTATCAATAAGGTAACCTTTTGAAATTGTTTTTTTTTTAAATCAAATTTCAAGGCTATTTGAAATGTGTTCACATTGTAGAATTCAATAATATAGAATTTTATTATTCATAACATTGTTTTTTTTTATTACCTATATGATGCTGGTATGTTTCAAATGTATGATACTATACCGTTATTATCAGGGAACGATAAAAATATCGTAACTCTTACGTTTTAGATTGAGGTAGTAATTTAATTTGTTTTACAACAATAAAAAGTACAAAAACACATTTTGCCCTTTCACACCCAAAAATAAAAGTACTCATGAAAATGATTCATTTATTATTACGATACTAGTTGCAACTTGTGAAATATTCACGTAAAAAAACAAATTCAACATTATGTTTCATCGTTTGTTTGTTTGTTTAATGTCATCCAACAAAATTAGAACAAAATTCAAATTAATCCAGAAACGTTCTCGGACATGCGCGCCGTGTGTACTTCGAATTAATTTCTCAGAGAGTTAAAATATCCCTCTCTCGCTCTCTCGCATTCAAAATATTCTCGTACTCTATCTCTGATGTCATCCGGGTTTTTGCCTATTTATATTTTGATACTGAACAAAGTAAAATGTTTATTGCGAAAAATCGGAGGGTATTCTAGTGGATAGAACGCTTGGCTCCTGATCCAGGAGACATGGGTTCAAACATGGATACGACCAGATTCTTTCTTCATAATAATGAGATAGTCTGCTCATATTGAGAATTGTAAAATAAATTCTAATATCATTGATTTAAATCCTTGGTGTTAGTCTAAAAAAGTAGATAATTCGAATAACGTCAATATAAAGGATGTACACAGTTCTGTACAGTGGATGGTTTAGGAATGAATGCAGGTGTACGTAAGCATGTATATATGCCGGACAACCCAAGAAGCAACTGGATAGACTGCAATCCATTATGAATGCTGCTCAAGATTAATTTTTGGTGCATCAAAATTCACCCATATAACCTCAATGCTTTATCGACTTCACTGGCTAAGGTTACCTGAGCGAATCGACTATAAACTGTGTTTACTTGTTCACAAGGCCTTACATGGACGAGTGCCCCACCACCTCACAGAACTTTGCAAGCTGACAGATTTGAACCCTCGGCAGTCAACTCTACGATCCTCGAAGGAAGAAGCATCACACAAGCTTCTCGTCCCGCGGCGCCAAGGAGCTTCAAACTTCGCAGATCGCGCTTTTGGCATCGCGGGACCGACGACGTGGAACAGGCTGCCCTACAATATCCTCAATTAAGACGACGAAGGAAAGTTCAGAAGCTCTCTTAAAACTTTTCTTTTTAAAAGAAGCTTTCCGGACGTTGAGCCCCCTTGAAGTGAATCTCTCACAAAAATGGCGCAATATAAATCATCATCATCATCATCATCATTATATAGAGGTCGCTAATGGGTTTACATCAAATGACCATGTCAAGGTAACATAATTTTAAATAAATATATAAATAAATATATACGAGTATTGTCAATTTTTACAGAAAAACTGATTTATATAGCGATTGATTTAGACGACCTTTATGGCAGAGTGGAACACCCGACTGCCACAGTGGAAATCTTGGGATCCATTTCTGGTAATGGAAATGAGATTTTCACACTGTATTCGGTCTAGTGTAGAATTCACGTGACAATAAAATGACAAAGGATTAGATACCTATCACATATTACGAGAATCAATATGATAGCTATACTCTTTACATCGATTTGGCTCGTGCTGTAATGATGTAAAGAGCTATTAAAAAAAATATATAACTATTTTTAAATATTTTATTTTTAAATATTTGCTTGAGATAATATTATACATACTCTCATTATTTTACATCTTTGAAATCAGCTGAAACTAATTACGGGCAGTTTAGTCCAATTTTTTATTTTTTTATAGGCTCAGAATTTCGATTAAATTCTATAGCGCCATTTCAGTCATATTCCGATGATGTCCGACACAACTGTTCTGGGTCTAATATTAGCGTTCTCATCCTGTCTTCTACGCTGAATATGAAATTATCAATATAGTTTCTATGAATTGAATACGCTGGTATTCTGGTAACAGATATCTCTACATGAGAGAGTTTGGTAGCTATCCGTGGCTTTATCCCACTGCATTCCTCTTGGGTATGCTGGGGACCAATGGTTTACAGATAAGAAGGGATGGGTGCACACTTATCCATTTCTTCAGACTTATCAGGGGATTCTTTGAGAACTCCGTTATCTTGGAGGCTATTCATCTTTATGTTCCAGATGGTTATCTTCGACAGCGTCAGCACAGACTGTTTTATCTCCCAGCATGCAGAACCAACCTGTCTCTGGTGATGCCGGTGGGGAGAGCAATCAAACTGCTGAACATGATCGCTTCGGAGATCGATGTCTTTCATATTCGTGAAAGTACTCATCGCCACCAATAGGCATCTCCCGCGCACACTTCGATCGTCCAACACCCACAAAATATATCTAAAACAAATAATATAAAATACAATGATAAAAAATAAAATAACAAAATAAAAATAATTTAACACAAAATGTTATTTTTAGACGGTGCACATATTGTCTATTTATTTTATGTTCCACGTATCCACCGTTTTTTTTATTATAATTTAGCACATAATGTAATAACGCATAATGTTTTTTTTCGATGTTGCACATGTTGACATGTACGATCCGAAATTTATTATATTTTACCTGTTCTCAATAGATGTCTTAAACTATAACAATTGTTTGTAATATCTTTTGAGAAAATAAAATGATTTGATTGTAGTCACATTTTTCCATGTGTTTCAGTTGATCTGAATTTGCATCGTTTTAATAAGATTTTGTATTATGTGTTAGTCACCCTGTTGGCTGGGTTTATACAAGATGATATACAATCGCAAAAGCTATTGACAAATTGTCGTAAATGAGACTGAATTCGTATTCATGCGGCCGGGGATTAAATCTGATTCACATGAATGGATTCCCGAACAAATTTCGGCCAATCATAATACCGTAGTAGTTCTGTGTTTAAGGCCTAATTGAATTTGTTCAATCATTGGAGCTTAGCGGAATTACAGTCGTCTGACCGCACATCCTCAGACTTATTTGAAAACTTTCATTTATATTCCATATATATTATTGTATATAGACCGGAGACCCTCAATACAAGAAATACATTAACACTAGATTTACTGACATTTATTAAGGATTAATTGTATCTCAATAGAGACGAAGATGTAAATAATTTGGAAACAGAATATGGTAGTCGAGGTCGAGTAATTTGGAAACAGAATATGGTAGTTACAGGACTTATGACCTTAATTGGTTGTGTTAAGCAATCACTTTATGTTTAACAACATTCACCATTGCGCTCTTCTTACGACACCAAGTCTGACAAATTTTTGGAACTTGTAAATATGTTAATATTTTTTAATAACTTCACTCTTGGTAGGTCCATCTACACTAGCGCAATCTATTAAGATAATTTGTAAGCATTAAGAAGAAAATCTTTATTGATGCAATGTGAAAGGCTTTTACGCAATTATCACATTGCTAGATAACGCCTGGAGTGAAACTCCAATTTTTACGCTTTTAACTTGTGCCAGTTTTTTTATAGAATTATTATATATCAACTATTGAAATCCGTCATTTTGACGGGTGTTCAACCAATTACATACAAATAATGGAAATAAAAATAAAAATTTAAAATTCCTTCGTAATGTGTATTTTGTTTAATTCCACTTATGTATATAAATTTCCGAATTCCACTTATGTATAAAAATTCGGAAACAACTTATAAAAACATTGGTGTGGAGTGTTTTACTGTACGGCAGCGAGACTTGGTGCCTGGGCGAAAGATAACGCAAAAGGCTGAAGGCATTTGAGATGTGGACCTACCGACGAATTGCTCATATTTCGTGGAGGGACCACGTTACAAATGAGGAGGTTCTCAGCAGAGTTGAAGACAATAGGGGCATTTTGAACACCATAGCGGAGAGGCGCGCGAGATGGATTGGTCGTGTGTTGCGACACGAATGTTTCCTGCATGATGTATTTGAGGAAATGGTCGAGGGATCGATTGGAAGAGGAAGACCTAGACCAGATTTGCCGAAATATGTGCTGCACCTCTTATGCGGAGTTGAAGAGAGTTGCCGAGAACCGAGTCGAGTGGAGGAGGAGATGCGTCGCCTTGCTGCAGACCAATCATTAGATTGAGACCGGAGAAGATATAATTATGGCGCATGGTACGTTGTGTGAATGTAGAAGCAGCGCGAGAGTTATGTCAGGATAAAACAATGTGGCGATTCATCCTCTCTGTCTACCCCTCACGAGAAACGGTGTGATGGTTAGTTAGTTAGTTAGTCAGTTATATACCGCAGAGTGCTCCGTATATCGTGGACCAATAGGGTTAGTTAGGCAGGCCTCCTATAGAGATCTAGAGCCAATAGAGAGGTGTTGTCGAGTGTGAAGGTTAGAAAGGTATCATATTTGGGTCATGTATGATACCTTTCTAACCTTATATATAATATTATATCCACTATAAATATGTACAATATATTATATCCACTGAGTGGACACTGAGGACGATAGCAGGCAAGACACTGAGAGATCGCGTGAGGAACACCAGAATAAGAGAGATATGTGAGGTTGAGGATATTATAAGATGGAGCAGACAGCGAAAAAGGGACTGTTACGGTTATGTTCAAAGAATGGGCACCACCAGACTCCCCTATACTGCATTGCATAATCAGCCTCATGGGACTCGTCCTCGTGGAAGACCTCCTAAAATATGGATGGACAGCTAGGAGACTACCTCACAGAAAAAACAACACTCTTAAACAAGAAAATGAGAGAAGAAGATTGAGAAAGCTTAAAAGTACTCGTATATAAAACTAAATCTTATTTTTATTACAGTACCGTGTCAGGTCCCCCTGATGTTTGTATAACCGAATGTTGAATTCGTCAAATTGACAGGTCCCATAATTATAGTGTTAATAACCTAAATATAACATCTTGAGATCAAATGATTTCAAGTTACATAAAATAGCTATTTCGCTATAAGCATTGTATCTGCGTTGGATTCTATCACATTTGGAATAATAATTTCTTAGATCTTGGGTTCATTGTGTTCTGTGGTTACTTCTGCGTGAGTGTTTCGGAAATTGTTGCAATCTCCATTCTTAGGGAGATAGATGTAGGTATATGGTATAGATTTATGTTTAGATGTACATGATGAGCAAATAATTAAAATCTTCATTGTTACGCCTCTGTCACACAATGAAATAATAATTAGAATTGGACCTTATGTATGGAAGCGAATCATTGAACTGGCAAACGAAGGATGAAAGTAGAATAAATGCAGTAGACATGAGATCTCTTAGACGAATGTGTGGATACTCTGTGTATGATAGAGTGTGGAATGAAAATATAAGAAGTGAATGCGGTGCGAATGATGGTGTTATGAACAAAACAATGAAAGGATCATTAAGATTGTTTGGACATATGGAAAGAATGAATGAAGAAAGAATGGTAAAAAAATTATATGTTAACGATGTAAATGGAACCAGAAATAAAGGAAGACCGAGGAAAACGTGGCACGATAAAATAAATCAAATATTGAATGTCGGCTATGTGAGGAGTCAGAGAAATCGACGCGCGTGCATGACACGATGTATAAATGTCGAGAAAGCGAGAGAAATATGTCAGAAAAGAAAAGTGTGGCAGTACATTCTTTCTGCCTACCCCTTCGGGGAGAGGGCGTGATGATGAGTTAGTTGGTTAGTTAGTTAGTTGGTCTTAGGTATATATGGGGCCAACATTATTCATAACAAAAATTAAAAATCATTTTCACGATGAATGAGGCTTCATATAAAATACGATTTTTTGCTTTTCATTTGTGCGCCCACATTTAAAACCCGATCAAGATACAGAGTATAAATCACCCTCCAAGGTACTTTCTAGTATACCTATAAATGTAGTACCGCAGGGAAATGATAAATGTAAGAAGTTCACTGAGAGAGAAAATCCCCCAAATGAATTGATACCACCCGCGCACTATATTCCTAAAAAAATTCCTCTGATATGATAACAAACATATTTCTGTCCCATAAATCCAGCCAACTCAGATTTTGTTCTCCGCGATTAGTCTAACCTCCTTCAAGCTTCGTGTTCCACTCAAAATTCGTATAAACATATGCGGAAACGCAAAAAACATTGCTAAAATCTTTCGCGCGCAGCATTCGTACTTTCGTCTATTTTCGCAGAAAATTTATTAACTCTTTAGTCTGAAATATCTTAAAAGAAGGTGAAATATTACGACGGTTATTCGCAATATATCAAAAACCAAATTTCTAAGAAAGTTTATTCCAGAATATTCCTCCGGGCTGAAGATTATCATTCGGAGCGGTTATTGATTTGCATTTCGCGCTGTGAATTAAGTACCAAGCGGAAAATGATTGTATGTCAAAATGTTCCCAGTCAATATCACGGCGCTTTCTCCCAAAAGTTAATACTTCTTTCAAAATCTCTGTACTAAAATTGATCCTAGAATATTATTTCACGAGTGCTTATACAAACTCTTTATTTGAAATGAAATTAAAACCAATATTGATATTATATTGAAGAATTTAAAACACTGTATAATCTGATTGATTTAAAATATTTTGGATAATGCATTGTTTTGGCGGAAACACTTTGGTATTTCAACATTATTAACTGTTAAATAAAAACACTGTTATACAATTTCACAATTGATTATATTTCTTTCGAAATTGTCGCGACAGCTATTTTGCTTACTGATGTTAGCATCCTCAGGTGTTACAATCAACTAAAAAATACAACAGAAAGACTTAGTTTATCTTTCTTTTTTTGGTGCCATGTCAGGTCCCCCCAACGTTGGCTATCACTAGAGCAAAGGTATTTGCCATTGTGATTTCCAGGAAAAGGTGACCAGAGTGGTTTCCCGTTGCCTTCTCTGGTGGATTTTTCTGTCGGGGTTACCTTCCCTTAGCTGGTTGGATCTGGTTTGGAGGCGCCAGAAACTCGCCTTTCATCCCCTCGTTATCTGCTGTGATCACACGGTTATGAGTGTGATCCCATTGCCCGGGGTTCGCGGCAGGGACGCTAACGAGTTGGACTAGTCAGTAGTGTTGCCGGTGGAATGCAACTGGGCGTTTCGCAGCATTTTATAGAATCACACCTTCCAGCAAGATGTGACTCGCCGCGACCCTACTGACAATTCGAACCCCCAGCTTAGTTTATATAGGATACAAAATCATTAGGAAAGAAAAAACACTACACACAATATTTAAAACAATTATAATAATGTACACAGTGTTTTTATTTAAACAGTAAAAATATTTTGCTAAATAATCCTTAAGGATACCCACTTGACAATAAAAATGGCGATAGACTAGCCACCTATCAAATGTCATGATAATCAATTGCTTTAAATATTTTATATAATATTTGGGTTCAAGAAACCCGTTGTTTATAAAATATGGAAAGCAATGGGAAACTACCATATTAAAGGCTTCAAGTGAGTTAATAGACTTTGCAGTAAACGTAAAAAAGAAAGCAAATTAAACTATACGATTTAGAACTTATATCTTAATATTATGAGAGATATTTCTGTTTTGTGAATGTATTATTTTCAGCGACAATCAAAGAACGTAAGATTCAAAGAGGGGTAACTTAAATATTTAAAATGTTTCATATTTAAATCTAACTCGTTTCTAGCACGAAGGTGTCAGGAACAGCCGTACCGTGCAGAGAGCACAAGGTGGCAGGATCTGGGGCAGGTACTACAATAGAAGACAATAAATTTATTCAAAAAGGCATCCGTAAATATGAACCCTAATGCCTTTCTTAATAACACTTAAGAGACATTTTCCAAGAGACTTCCTACATAAAAGGTACAATAAGGTTCTTGAGTCTTAAATGGCTTAGTACTGCCAAAGTCTTTCATTACTCGAAAACAGTCTGCCTTTAGCCTTCTCTCTCTCCTTATCTATCCCTGAAATTTTAATTGAATAGTAGTTCGAGAGAAGAAGGCCTGGATTAGAAGTTTTATTAATTCCTTAATCTTACGAGATTTACCTTTTAATTTTCCCGTTTTAGACCGTACTTTGGGGGTTGTTATTTGTATCAAACTCGTGCAAGAAAGATATTAAATCATTCTATTCTCGAATATTTTATAACGACGACTATGAATGGTGTACAGTTTTACGGGAATTTAATAAAATATTATAATTGTATTTCGAACTGATAATTAAATTTTTTTTGTTTCACATAATTTTCAATACTTAATTTATCATTACTTTTATTTTACTTCGGCTATTATATTGTTGCATGATAACATTATAAATTAATAATATAACTTATTTAACCTAGGTAAACGTTTGTAGCAAGTAGATGAGTTCGTGTATTTAGGTAATATGGTTAATAAATTATAATGTTTATTACATTATACCTGTTTGTAAAAAAAATATTTTCCTAGATTTTCACTGTCGTTTTGTATATATAATTAATTCGCTTAGTGTATCGGATGTAAGCAATTAGATTATTATTTAATTAAATTAATTTTAGTAATTTTATAATAATTTAAGTTTTAATTTGTTTCTGTCGTTTGTTAAAATAAATAAGGCGGTCGGAAAGGAATAGAAGCGCGAAGTAACGAAGATGTGTGTAGTAGCTCTGACAAAATAAATCGATAATATTCTCGGAAACAATGGCCGTTTGTCGCGCCATTGTTAACAGCCAATCATAACGCCGTGGCAACAGCAACTAGCGAAGAGTGTACTGAAATTCTCAGAAACGGAAAACCGTTACCAACGCTATCGCTAGTTACTTGGTGCCGCGGAGGTTATATAAGCCGGTCGTGTTTGGAAACGGCACTCATTTTCACACACGCACTCACTCGCTGCGCATCGGGAGGCTTTTGCGCTCCTACCTACGTGAAAACCAGTCCTTGGGAGGGCTTTGAGCTACTGCCACCACTCTCTTCGCTTCAACTCCTGCACCAATCATCGCAATATTATAAAACTTGGTTTTATTACACACAAGTATCGTTACGCCGTATTCTCCGCTTTCACCATCTACATCACATCTGGAGACGAGCAACAGTCAGCGGCCTAAATAAATATTAACAGTACGGAGGGAGCAATCTGTTCCATACACTTGGTATATTTGTAAAAAATATCAAATATCCAGACTAATTTTGAAATAAATACAACTGTCGAAATCATATATCTTAAAAAGCAAAAATTTTGGACAAAAAAACACAAAAGATTTTTATATAAGTCTCAAACAAGCTATGTTAAATAAACAAAAATGAATAATGCGATTTAAAAAAAGAACGCTTATTATCGTGCGTTAGAAAAAGGAACGTTTTTTGAACGAAACGATTTTCTTTCTTTTAACGTTCTTTCATAGATCAAGTCAACAAACAGAAGAACGTTTTACACCTTCCGAATAAGGAGATTGTCGTAAAGTAGCCGCCAGGAATCTAGTATTTCTTTGGATCCTTTTCACTTTCGCAAAAGGTGAGCAAGCACACCTGTGAGCACTATTTACGATGACCGTTAAGTCGAAAATCGTTTAACCCGAATCGTCCAATCCATTGACCGTAAGTAATACGGCGCTCGACCCGTGAGCCTTATTGCCGGGTCGCGCTAGGTCCCGAATGCCCTGCCCGCGTTATCCATCGATTTCCCGCCATTCTGCCGATTCCTTTTTCAAATTTGAATGTGCTAGGCGGGAAAATGGATTGAGAATGGGTAGTGTGAAATGATGTGGTCAGTAGGGTAGGCGCCGCGCCAGTAATAACAGTCTGCAAGGGACAGCGGGAGTGATGGAGATTTTAATATTTTCCACAAAATTCGACCCAAGAAACAACGATTTCCAAGTAATTGGATTCGTGTAACTTCACTTGCTCCAAAATTTGCCAGCTAAATGCTATTTTTTTAGTAAAAAAAAAATACTATTTTACAATATATTTGGAGAAAAATCCGATAAACAAAAATATGTTTACATTATCGTTTGAAGCACTAAATTTCCAATGTCGCATTATTATAAATAAGACATTAAATTATCAAAGACATGGTTTATTAAGTCATTTCTATAATATCTATTGTTTCTTGAACAATGATGTAAAACTCCATATTAAATAATTAATACGAATGAAAACGTCAGTTTTCTAGAAGTTTTCTTATATTTTACGGGAATGACATGTTTCGCCCTTTTAAGGCATTATCAATTTTGATAATATCAACAATGCCTTCGAAGGGCGGAACATGTCATTCCCGTAAAATATAATAAAACTTCTAGAAAACTGACGTTTTCATTCGTATTAATAATTTCCATAATTTTAATGACACACAATCCTATCTCACTAATTTCTCATGTATCCACTTATTCTCTCTCCTTTAAACATTAGGGCATACCCTCTCTTCCCATTTTTCGATCGATTCGAAGTCAGAGCTCTTACCGCTCTGCCAGGAAGGTCTTCGTGTGGTGTCAATTTTTTTATTATATATTATGTTGGCAATTGAACTGCTATTGGAAATAAAAATTTATCAATGAAAGCGAAAATGGTCGATCACAATGGAGTTTTAGTACCAACTCAAGAAGTTCCTGCTGGAGGGAAACCGGTTGGTCCGATTAAACAAAATAAGATTGTGTAAAAAATCTACACAACTGTATGAAAACAGATTTTTACACTCCCATAGAATTTTTCTAAAATATTACGGCTGAGGTTTTCCATGGTTTTAATAAATTGTAAGGCAAATGTCGAAATATTAACTGGGTGCGGCAGCATAACTTCCTTTTTTAAAATGCAGCCCATTCAGTCGGTTGATGTTGTAACGAAACGCTAGTGGTCTCGTTCCATAGGCGGAACTATAAAGTTTTGTTACAACACAGTTTAGTCGGCATTATGCGTTGGAACAGTGAGGAGCGTGCGTTTGCCGTTGAGGCTTACTTTTCGAACGGATGTTCAAAGGTGCGGCAGCATAACTTCCCTTTTTCAAAACTTAATAAAACCCTTCGTATGAATCCTGAATTTTTAATTTGTTTTTTTATAATGTAGGCACATACCAAAATTTTTGTTTGACTTAGTTTTTGAATATCAAATCAGGTAGGTGACGTCTCCCATTCTCCATACACTGAGTAAACCAATTTCTGGCGTTTGTCATGACTCTTGCCAGCATATCAGGCGTTATCTTAGCAATTTCTTCCTGGATGTTGGTCTTCAAATCTTTTAGGGTCCCTGGACGTTTCACATAAACACGGGAAAACCCATGGACCAAAGATTTTGTCTGAGTTCACAAACTAATCTACAATATAATATACATGTTTTAAAATTAGGACAAATGAAACTAAGAGTAATAATATAAGTTATTATAACAGTGCTTGTATCTTCCTTGAGAGCTCCAGCAAGGATCATAAAAGAAAGAAAATAAACTTTTGTAATGTAACACTAAACTTTGTGAGAAAATATATAAATTGAAAAATTCAATCGTGATCTAGCTAGGTGGCTGTGCGACCAGCCAATACCCACGGTTTGAATTGTTCACGGTTCGGAGTGGCCACTTAAAAAATACCAGGAGGATAAACTGTACAGCACCGAAATGAGGATGCTGAGGTGGGCGGGCGGAGTAACTTTGCTTAACCACACCAGGACCATACACATCCGCGCCAGTTTTGGAGTGAGACCAATCTCAAGTTAGCTTGAGGAGAACCGTCTGAGATGGTACGGCCACGTCATGCGGTGCCCAGCTGACCATGCTACAAGAAGGGTAATGGAAGCGGACCAGCGACCCAGGGGACGTGGAAGGCTAAAGCTGACACGGATGCGACTTATTCAAAGGACTTTCAAAAGAGATCGGATTGCCACCCAGGACAAACAGTACAGGAGACGCCATACAAGAAATGCCGACCCCAAGTAAATGGGGCAAGCCTAGGAAGAAGACAAACCGTGATCTAGCTTTGTCAGGTCAAAAGCTGATAAACAAAAGCAATATTTTTGAAAAAATGGTATTTTCACAAGAAAGTTTTTAGAAAATAAAACTAAATAAGCAACTAACAAACCATTTCGGAAAGGGTAGGTAGAAATATTGGACCGCCACACTGTTCTTCAATCATTTCCTCAACATTCGTACATCGTGTCATGTACGCCCTTCGATTTTTCCGACTCCTCACGTGGCCGATATTCAATTTTTGATTTATATAATCATGGCACGTTTTCCTTGGTCGTTCATTATTTCTAATTCTGTTTAGGTCGTAAACATTTAACTTTTTTCCATTCTTTCTTCATTCATTCTTAAATTCTTTTCGCATAACAGAATTCACTGAATAAAGCTTAACCTTACCTAACCTAACCTTACTGAAATGTCAAAAAATCAATGAACTTGATTTTTATTATAAGAAAGCGCTGAGCAAACACGTGTGATATTATTCAAGCAGGCTGCCACTATATTATACTTAATATTTTCGCTGAAATATTTAGACCACAAAAGCTCCAGTGAACAAAAACACTTTTGCTATCAACTTATCTATTTTAAAACCCCAAAAGCCCCGCTTCTTATTGTGTGGAGCTTTTTCTTGTTTGCCGTAACGGTTTTATACGGAGCCAACAAAGCTTTCAATGAGGAGGCCTATATTAATAACCCTGTGTGGGAGCTTACGCAAGATTTTATTATTATGGTGTAGCTTTCAGTGATATTTACACACATAATTTTATGCATACCGCGCAGAATCATTGCCTCCAACGTCTTTGTGTTCGTATACCTAATGAGATGAATATGTCTTTCATTATTTTCTGTTTACATTTCTCGATTGTTAGATACAAGCATGTTTGTACATATACGCGTCATTTGTACTATTGTGCGCGAATAAGTTTTGTATTTTATTAACAATATTAATTCTTTTCTGTTCCTCTCCTATTATAGGTTGAACAGCATCATGGCTATTTCTACCCTTGATTCAGCAGCTCATAACAGGGATGTTGTGTTATAACTGAACTATTCTCCAAGGTTTTCTAGCCAGGATTTTCTTTTTCTCCCGATACTTTGTTTTCAGTTAATTTTACTTTGGACAATCAGTAGAAGCACTTGGAATTTATCGTTTGTAATATTAAATCAATACTTAATTTACTAAATATTTTTGTTGTTCATTTAAAAACTTGCGATATAGAGGATATCGTTCGGTGGAGTAGATCCAGAAGAATATACTGGAGTGTTGTCTATTTGTTAATCTGGGAAGCATGTTTACAAGAGTTGAAAGAATGGAGAAAGATATCGGAATAAGGGTTGGCGCGGGAAACAAAATAAATGGTGCACTCAAAGTCATTACTGCAAATATAAATATATCTACTGAAGCAAATATGGAAACGTACAATGAAGTTCTATTGCCGACGCTTATATATGGAAATGAAGCTTGGAGTTGGCAGAAGAAGGATGAAAGTAGTATAAATACCGTAGAAATGAGGTCACTAAGAAGAAAGTGCGGAAAAACAGTGTATGATCTAATGATGAAGTAAGAAAGGAATGTGAGGCGGATGAATGCGTAATAAATAAAATGAAGAAAGGGTCACTTAGATGGTTTTAATATGTGGAACGAAAGGATGAGTGAAGAATGGTTAAAAAGATATTAAGAAGTCGAGGAAGGCCAAGGAAGACATGACATGACCAAATTAATTAAATACTGAAAGGCGGCCATGTTCAAAGTAGGAACAATCGACGAGCGTGCATGTCACGATGTGTGAATGTAGAAGAAGCGCGAGACTTATGCCAGGATAGAACAATGTGGCGATCCATCCTCTCTGCCTACCCCTCCGGGGAAACGGCGTGATGGTTAGTTAGGTAGTTAGTTAGACCGTGGTGTCAGAATGGATAGTGAAAGACTCACATATACAGCCGCTTACGAAATCCCTCCGGACGCCGTCCACCGGGAAGACCACCTGGAGACCAGATGGAGGACAGCTGGAGCTCATAATCCCAGGAGACATGATTTCTGTGCCACAGATCAGCAGATCTATCAAAAGTAGAAGAAGAAGACGTTTTTAAATGACTACATCCACTTTGTCTTTATTTCGACAGCGAGTCCGAAACCAGTAACTGTCGAAATAAAGACATAAATGGAATTTATAAATAAAGACATATTTATTATTTATACACGGATAAGGGAGATATGCGAGGTCGAGGATGTCGTTAGGTGGGGAAGGCAAAGGGTATGATACTGGTATGCACACGTGAGGAGTATGGATCCATCCAGACTCCCCTTCATTTTGTTACACGGCCAGCCCCATGGTATACGACCCCCGGGCAGACGACCAAAGAGATGGATCGATAGCTGGGAGTCAACTTCGCAGGATGCCAATTCTTCTTAAGAAACAGGCCAATAGGCCTACACTAAGAATAAGAAGAGAAGAAGAAGAAGAAGAAGATTATTTAAAATAAACTTCCATCAAGAGATTTCAGTAAAATCATTGATTATCTTATTCATTATTTTCGAAACTTATTTGTTGCTTTTTTTCGAAAAGTAAAAGTGAAAAAATAATAATTAATTTTCATCGTAATAAATGCCAGTTGTTTTTTAGTGGACAAAATGGCGTATGTTTCCGCAGTATTCTCCCATTTGGGCGGGAAATTTCAAGACAGACGTGTTTGAAAAGTTACGGTCGCGATCCTTCCTCATCACAAGTAAACTCATTACGGATCAACACGTCCTCTGAGAAGCTGTGCCCTGTAACATACACATGTACATCTACGAATAATGGTTGCTATGTATAGTGTGTAATTTCAAACTACGACGAACTATGTACCTCAAGTTTCTTACACAAGTTGGTTAAATACGTTATTAACATTGATTTATTATATCAACTTACAAGATGTTATATTATATAAGCATTTCATTTGTCGATTTGCGAGTAAATAAACTGATCACGGCAATTAAATCGCTGTACACGGAAAGCACTGCTAATGTCAGAGTATATGAAGATCTTACAGCCTGGTTTGATATCAAGAAAGGTGTCAGACAGAGGTGTGTAATGTCCCCATAGTTGTTTAATCTATATATGGACAAGTGTATGAAAGAGCTGAAAGGGTTGTATGCAGGTGCGAAAATGAACGGTGTGTCAGTAAGCTGTTTGTTGTATGAGGACGACGCTGTCTACTTGCAGACAACGAACATGAACTACAAGCCCTAGTGTCTGGTGGTGAGGTATGCAAGCAATACGATTTGATGATGAATGTGAATAAGTCCAAGGTAATGATTTTCGAAAATGAGGGAAACATGACAGTCTACAACATTAGTGTAAACGGTGAAAATCTGGAACAATTTGTTTATTTAGGAAGTATGTTTACAAAGGATTGGAGAGTGGAGAAGGATATTGAAAGAAAGGTTGGGGCAGGCAACAAAGTAAATAGTGCACTTAAAGTTGTCATCGCAAACAAAAGCCTATCCAAAAAGCTAATATGGCAATGCATAATGGTGTTCTTGTGTCAATTCTTATATATGGAAGTGAAGCAGGAACTGGCAAAAGAAGGATGAAAGTAGAATTAATGCAGTAGAAATGAGAGCTCTAACACGAATGTGTGGTAAATCTGTATATGATAGAGTGTCAAATGCAAGTATAAGAAGTGAATGCGGTGCGAATGAAAGAGTTATGAACAAAATAATGAAAGGGTCGTAAAAATTGTTTGGATACGTGGAAAGAATGAGTGAAGACAGAATGGAAAGCTGCCGAAATGGGCCAAGACACAAACATTAGTGGATTTTAACTAAATATACGTTTAATAAAAAAATTCATTTTTTTCGTTATTTACAATGTACCTTGAAATTTCAAATACCATTTTTTTTACATGAAATTTATATTTTCTGGGAATTTTACGTTTTGACTTTCTAATGTAAGGCATCAAATGACATTTAATTATGCTTTAAAAAGCAAAACATGTAATTTCTATAAACTGTAATAATACATTTAGTAAACAGACGTTTTCATTCGTATTAATTTATTGTGAAAATATTGTGAAAAAAATATAAAAATATAAATCTACAACACAGTGACGGCGAATATGGAAGAAATGAAAATACCCATCATTAATTTTAGATGAACTTAAGGCGTAACACTGAAATTCCATAATGATGAATTTTTTATGAACATTGTTTTTTCCACTTTACAGTTTATTTTTCTCGACATTTTTCGAAGAATTTACACCTTCATCATCGGGAGAACGATATAAACTCAAATCGGCAGCCAGTTTAAATTGTTTTCCCAATGATAAAGGTGTGAAGCCTTCGAAACACGTGGAGAAAAATAAATGCGCAAAAGTGGAAAAAACAGAAAATAATAATAAAAATCTTTAAAAAGTTAGTTAGGAAATTGAAAATAACTTTGTTTAATCTACTTATTATTAAAAAAATTAAAAAACATCTTCAGGTGTAAAAATATAATAAAAATTAAACAATGAAAGACTTAACACTGGAATTTATATTATATTAGTTTTAAATATATTTAAATAGAATCTATATTGTATTTGGAATGTAAATTAAATTTTTTTATCCTCCGAAACATGTCGTGTTTTTAAATGTTTTTTTAAATAATAAGTCGATTAAACAAAGTTATTTTCAATTTCCTAAGTATATTACTATGGAATTCTACAGGGTTAATGCCTTAGCGTTCAATAAGTTAAGTTTAAATCCACTAATGTCTGTGTCTTCGACCGGTTTTGGCAGTACGCTGCCATCTTCTAGTCTACAAATAACATCATAATTTTTTGATGTTGAAAAAACAGTGTTTTAATTCACAAAAGAATCGTAAAATTTCAGTGTTTACCAACCAGCACCAACAAAAGATAAATAAATAAAACTGTACTCTTGGATATCGCGTGTTTTGATATATGTGACGTAAACCAATTGTTGACACGAGAATTTCACGGAGTTCTTGAATATGCAATCGACTTGAATACATTCGCCAGCTATTTACAATGACACGTCTCGGAGCGTAATCTCCCCTTGATTCCGAGGACAGACGACTCGCAGTATGGGGCGCAAATTGTTCTCAAGTCTCAATCAGCCGGAGACATAAGTAGGAGCAAGTCAAACATCACTGCACACTTCATTACAAGGCGAGAGCTCCATCTTCGGAGCACTCGGCGTGTGCATGCAAATGTATTATATGGTATGTTGACGGGAGATTTGTTTGTACGGAGTTAGTTCATATCAAAACAGTTAGAAACGATGTTTGATTTCTTCAACGCTATGAACGTTCTAATTTCGAATATTCCAAACTAAATCAATGTTTTTTTTAATTACGCAATCAGCGTAGATTTTCATGGTTGGTTGCAATATGTTTTATGGGCTCTTGGGATCCTTCATCTTCAGGGTAGTTATGTATAACTACCTGAACCACTATATGGAGACTGCAACGATCCTCGAAACGTCGGTCCAGAAAGACGAGTTACACGGATTTTCCCAAGATCCCAAAAAATATGATTTTTTAATATTCATTTCAATTGATCCGTTTTCATAAATTAAAAATAAAAGAAGAATTTCAATGATTTAATAATTTTTAGAGAGTAACGGGAAACATCGAAAATAAAAATTTCTATTTTATAAGGATTAATTGTATCTCAATAGAGACGAATATGTAAATCGGGCCACCACCTTCTGTTCCCAGAAAACAATTTACATCTTCGTCTCTATTGAGATACAATTAATCCTTATAAAATAAAAATAATTTATCCGCAATGGGTGAAATCCAGTAATTGTCTACAAGAATTTGTATGCATTCAAAATGTTGTTGTAAAAATTTCTACACTGAAGAAGGGCTTCCGTGTCCCGGAACATTGTTGTGAAAATGCAAAAATGTGTTGTGAAAATATAATGTATTTAAAAAATATATTCTAATAAACATTCATTCTAGTTACTTTTTAATATGGAGAGTTTTTATCAAGTAAAATTATTTTTTTAATTAACAATGGATTGATAACGCTTTAAGTTTGATAAAAAATATTGAAAATATGATATTATAATAGAGACATATTTCGTCGTTTGTTTTCAAAACTATAGGTAATTATTTAACAACGTTTTAATAAGATAAAACATATATATATATATCTTACATTGTCATAAAATTTCCAAAAAACATATTATACCAATAGTTTTAAGATAAAATGAAATCCCTAAAAATGAAAATATAATCATTTCATTTTCCAATACTTACGTGATGCAAACTATGTATAAATAATCGAATGATTTTACTGAAATCTCTTGATGGATTTTAGTTTATTCTAAATAATACTGAAATAAAACGATGTTCTTTTTAATAATTACTCCGTCTTGATGTATTTTTCAGTCTGTCATGTCGCAGCGAAATCTGTCGTTGTCGTAATAAAGACTAAAAGTGGAAGTTGTTTTAAAAAAACGTCGTTTTATTTAATGCATACATACTTAATCTACTATAATAGGTAAGATGTTTATAGGTAAGAACATAAAACACTGCTTGGAAAATGTATGAATAAAAAAGTTATCGCAATGTTTTAACAGGTCGGTATTAGCTCCAAAATTTGTGGACAGCACTTAAACTATGGTGTTACCTTTAGTAAGCCGTAGAGTAACCAACCGTGGATTACCGGCCTAACTCGCGACCTAACCTAACTTTCTAACCCAACCTGACCCGCCGCATCAAGCGCGCCAATTTGCCCGCAGCACGGAATGACGTCAGCGCGCAGGGTTGCCGGTAATTTGTTGTTTCTACCGCGGAATGCATCAGTAAATAGGTGATTTGGTCCCATTGAGCCAACGCCGCATGGAGCCTAGATTAGTTCTCCGGGGAGCTTCGGTAATCAGGACTTCTTCAATGCTTCTTTTATTCGATTTTCAAAGCACCGTTTTCCGAGAAGTTCAAATAAGATTTGCAACGTTGCCGCGGGATAGCAAAGTTCCTTTTTTATGTTCGTTAATTCCTTTTATATAATTTTATTTAGAAGCGCTAATGTCATATTACCTTAAAGCGAAATTTAAAAAGCAGTAGTGGTATTTCAATAGGCGAATTAATGTCATGTCATGTGACGTCGCTCGCTTCTTGGGTTCTCTGTATCTAGATTCGAAAGAATATTTGTAATCAATCAACGAATTAAAAATTAAATACAAATACGCATGAAAACACAACAAAATTTAAAGTTACGAAATTATAACTAACTAATTAACCATCACGCCGTCTCCCCGAAGGAGTAAGCAGAAATAATGGACTGCCACACTTTTCTTTCCTGACATATTTCTCTCGGTTCCTCAACATTCATACATCGTGTCATGCACGCGCGTCGATTTCTCTGAATTCTCACATGGCCGACATTCAATATTTGATTTATTTGATCTTGCTACGTTTTACTTGATCTTCCTCTATTTCTGGTTCCATTCACATCGTTAACATATTTTTTTTACCATTCTTTCTTTATTCATACTTTCCATATGTCCAAACCATCTTAATGATCCTTTCATTATTTTGTTCATAACACTATCATTACATAACACCATCATTCACGATACGAGATTGTATATAAAAAAAAAAACAATGCGATGTTAAAAAGGAGAACACGCCAAGGAAATACATATCGATGACCACTTTCTTAAGATTACCGAGAAAATACCATATTCTGCTTATGATGGTTTGGGTTTCAATTTAGTAAAATTCCATTATAATCAGAGTATGCATTTAAAGAGTTATTTTTTTTTTTGGTTTTACACAATTTTTTAAGTAAAATAATAGTGACAAATTTGTTTCGCTTTACGAGGGCGTTCTCAAATCCGTTTGAGAATATCAGTTTGAGAATTTCTAAATGAGAATCTTAGTTGAAATATCAGTTGAGAATGTCCCCGCAAGGCGAGTCAAATTTATCATTATTTTTATACCATATTTTATTTATATTATTTTTTTATATATAAATACTTTAAAAAAATCAATGTAAAACTAAAAAAAAAAAATTGCGATTTATAAAAATACAAGACATGCTCGTAGTGTTCTATTATTATTAGCTATATACTCGTACACATATTTAAATGAAAAATTATAAGTGATTAGTTCGTATTCATGCTAGAAATTTATTTATAATCATGAAATTGTAACCAGACGGAAATTTCAAAAATTTTATACATATTTATCCGCGCACCCGGCAAACTCCAAATATTAAGATATACATCTGGATACTCCCGCCGGCCGCCGCGCACGCAGTCCCACGGGCCTAGATCCCGAGCATTGCCGAACCAAGATTCCGGAGACACCCGAGCGCTTACCCGAGCCGTTAAAACTCTCCCTCGAGCGAACCAGCCGCTGCCGATATCATCCCCTAATGAATAGTTTCCGATTTATCCAGTAGAGGCGCTAATGTATGAAGAAGGACTCCCGCGATCTCCACCGTGGCGCTGCCCACCCGCATAATAGTTCACCTTTAACCCGATTTGGCGCTGACCTCATCAAGATTAGTTCATATTCAACTCGATTTGGCGCTGATACCATAAATATTAGTCCCAAAGCTTATCCCCAGAGCGGCGCTGCCATCGTCATCAGCAGAGTGGAGGGGACGAAGATCCAGAGCTCCAGAAGCCCTTTATAAGCCATACTAGGGCAGCCCGAAGACACAGTTGGGGACGAGCCCCAGCACCGGGCGGAAGAAACCTGAAGAGAGGCCTCTCGCATTCGTAATAATGCCACACCTCCAAAGGAAGAACCGTGAAACCAACCTGAAGAGAGATCTCTAGCGCTCCGTAGTAGCGTAACGTCTCCAAGGGAAGACCCGGAAGAACCCGAAGAGAGGCCTCTCGCATTCGTAATAATGCCACACCTCCAAGGGAGGAACCTGAAACCAACCTGAAGAGAGATCTCTGGCGCTCCGTAGTAGCGTAACGTCTCCAAGGGAAGGCACGGAAGGAACCACAGCGTCGGACGGATCAGCCTGAAGAGAGACCTATCGCGCTCCGTAGTAGCGCGACGTCTCCAAGGGAGGACCCGAAAAGAGGAACCTGTAGAGATAATTGTATTCTCGCAAGGTAGAACAGGGAGGGACCCCTGGTATTTGAATACGAAGTTCCCTTGGCCTGAGCTACGTCCATTGCGAGCGCCAAGTAAATCGACAGTATAGGAAGCGGATAGCCCTTATCGCCACCCTTCGGTGATAACACTGCGAGGTAATATTCCTCCTCGGAATAACCCACCGCGCAATACGCTACCCCGTTCCTGAGAGGACCTGCGGCTCTTCGACGCCGGGGAAAAATACGAGACCCGGACCACCCGCCTTCGTCCTATGTTAAAATGAACCTTTTGCCGGCCTCTACCCAGTAAGCCGATGTCCCGTAATGCTAAAATCTTGTCGCTGACGGATTTAGTCAGTTTTCTGTGTTAGTTATAGAAAGACGACACAAGTAATGTTAATGTTTCCCGACTGTAATAAATGTATTTTGTTTATGTCACGATTGCACTAAATGTAGAATGAACCCACAATAAACATCTTAACCAACCCTTGGTTTTATTATCGAAGATCATTCCTTCGCACCCAATTGTACGGGTGGCTTCCCACAAGGAGCAAAAAGTACTACAAAATTGCAATTAGGTTTATTCATGTGATTTAAAAAAAAAACAAAATTAATGCTTTTTTCACAATCATGTTTTGGACTGTAGACGTACTTCCTCAGAGTACGGCGAATGATGTGTTATGTCCGAAATATGTTTATGAAAAGTGCAAAGAAGTCTTGTGAAAATATATTTTTTTAAGTTATTGAAATGTGAATCCACAAGACAAAGTGATGGTGAATATACACATTGCTTATGTAATGATTATTAGAGTTTGAGAATGCCCTCGCAAAATGAAACAAATTTGAAACAAGTATTTATTTATTTTTATACAGGATGTCCCAGAAGTCAACGTTAAGCCGAAAACGGATGATAGGGCAAAGTCATGCTTGTTATGAGAGAAAAAAAAACAGGTTGTTGATTTTCTCATTTTTTTAATTGCCTCTAATTTAAAACATACAAAACTTTGATTTTTTTTACATTTTTCTCATAACTAGCATGACTAACCTATCATCCGTTTCCGGCTTCTGGTTGACTTCTGGGATACCTTGGATAATATTAAATAATAAAAAAATCAAAAGGCAATCGCGTCTTCATTATAAATTATTATCATTATTATTATTATTTAGTTGAATTATTATTATTAATTAGCGCGAGACAAATCGGTGTAAATGATAAAGCTATCATATTGATTCTCTTGATATGTGATTGGTAGCTAATCTATCACCAATTTATTGTCATGTGAATTCTATACCAGATTAAAGACAGTGTGACAATCACATTGCCATCACCGGGAATCGTACCCGGGAACTTCGGTATGGCAGTCAGTGCTCTTACCACTCTGCCACAAAGGTCATATTGTATTCGTTAGAAATTTTGTAAGACCGAATATGCGTCAATTTGCGCTAGCAATTTAATTTAAGATTATATACATTCCATATATTCGTATATCATCACCTTCCTCTAAACTATGATTGCTAGGAACTGTGAATCCCCCGCATTCGCGTGAGTAAGAATTTTTCTAAATTTAAATACTTCAACAAAATTTGTTATTCAAGTCAATGAAGTCGTTTCAGGTTTTCATTTTGGATAACACGTCCGCCCTTCCATAAACATGTAACAAGTCTCGTAAAATGAGCTTCAATTTCTCGGCGGAGCACCTTGGGCCTAAAATCCGTAAAATTGCTCGCTGAAATGTTCAATAAAGTCAATAATCAGATCCAATAAGGGCTGCGCGGGGTTAAAACCACCCCCTTTCTCCGATCCAGGGGACTGTGTGGAATCAGTGACGACTCGTGAATTGCAATATCATTTTCTATTCACGAAAAATATATATAATAGTTGGAATTAATTCATCGATAGAATATTCATGTTCGTAAATTTAAAAGCAGGTTGACTGTATTTTACAATCGAAATCATATACTGCTCATTAAACACCCTAATTTATCGTTAAAAATTAAATTTGTATCTACCTTAACTTGAATTTATAACCTGATGTTAAAAATAATGTCTTTTATAGCCAATAAGTATTGTTTCTCTTTTTTTATATATAATTTGTATATACAACACTAACATTTAAAAAAAATTAATTACAGAGACATGTTTCGGACAACCAGTCCTTCTTCTGTGATACATATTTAAAATATTATAAAATTGTTTACATGATCTGACAGATGTTATCAAGATTTATAATATCTGTCAGATCATGTAACCAATTTTATAATATTTCAAATATGTATTTTTATAATATGTAACACTGAAGAAAGACTGGTTTTTCGAAGCATGTCTCTGTAATTGTTTTTTAATGTGAGTGTTGTACATACAAAGTATATAAAAAAGAAAAAGATAAATAAAGCATCTACAACAGAAAGTATGGCGAACATAGAAGAAACAAGTTTTGTCTAATAAAGTTTCCTGAAAGTTGTGTTATCTTTTATAGACTGAAATTTTTCACTATTTAAATCACATTAAAATGATAAATGTTATATTTCATACATAATGGCATCAACAGGCCTTTCAAACAAATAAAAAAAATGATTATATCTAACACACACTTTGTTTTATTTAAATTTAAAGATAAGAAGCGCTTAATGAAAGACCGCATTACAAAGTGCACCACACAACTCATTTAAAACACAACACCTCAATGACAAACACGTTTTGATTGTTTAAATAATTTCTTAAACAACCAAAACGTATTTTTAATAATTTCTTCTATATTTACTATTCCTTTATATTGTGGATTCCCATTAGAATTTTTTTAATATTGTATACACATTTTTCACTTTTCACAAACAAGTTTCGGGCCACAGATGCCCTTTCTCGGTGTAGAAATTTTAGATAAGTAATTTTTTACAAAAAAAAGTCAAAATGTATTTAAATGTTAAATATTTATTTCAACTACAAATAGGTATCACTTTTCAAACAAAAATAAATCAAATAAATGTAAATTAGTAATTTGTTTAAAAGAAAAATACAATGATGTAAATGGAACCAGAAATAGAGGAAGACCGAAGAAAACGTGGCACGATCAAATAAATCAAATATTGAATATCGGCCATGCGAGGAGTCAGAGAAATCGACGCGCGTGCATGACACGATGAAAAATACAGTACACTCCCGATTTTCCGGGGTCAGGTTAACCGGGAAGAGGATTATCCGGACCAATTGAGCCATTGAAAAAATATTTTATAAAAACAAAAATATTTCACAATAGTTCTTATAATGCAAACAAAAACTCAAATCTGTCACAATGACATTGGGCGTTTAGTTCACGTTGGTGCCACCGCCAACATACGTTCGTGGCTCTAAAGTAGTAATTATATTTTACTGTGAAAAAGTGTCTTTGGTATTATGTCTATGTCTATGGTATAATGGATAAACGCAAACGAGTCGTACTTTCAATAGAACAAAAACTCGAAATAATTGAAAAGTTTGAAAATGGTGCAACCGTTAAATATTTATGAATCAATATAATGTTGGTGATCAAACTATCACGAATATATATAAAATCTTATTTTAATAAGTTTTATATTAATTATAAAAGTATAAATAGAAAATCGTCCTTGAAAATTGTCGGAATCAATCATTTGTAAAAACCCGTGTACGTTGTTAAACAAATGTAGATATTTAATTTGAAATATTACGCAAACCTCTATATCGGATTTTTATTGCATTCATTAAGACCATAGGTATATCCATTACGTATGGGCTGCACTAAAAATACAGTCACGACGAAGAAAAACGGAAGTTAGACCGCAGATGACTCTCCATTCCTATTTAACATCTTCCGGTCGAAATTAATGTACAACAATAACTTCATTTGAATACTTAAAAATTCCCCATTACAGAGTAGAATAAATACATAATATATTACTTATATTTTAAAATTAAATCAGTCAATACCGCCACACTATTCTTTCCCAACATATTTCTCTCTCTTCATCAACATTCGTACATCGTGTCATGCATGCACCTCGGTTTCTCCGACTCCTCACGTGGCCAACATTTCTAACTAACTAACTAACCATCACGCCGTTTCCCCGAAAGGGTAGACAGAAAGAATGGACTGCAATACTTTAATCGATGCTGCACTCCATCCTTCTCTTTTCGCCACCGCGAGAGACGCGGTGTGATGGGTTGCGAACCTCATCGCCACCAATAGGCATCTCCCGCGCACGCTTCAATTGTTCAACGTCTACATAATAAATCTAAAACAAATTATATAAAAAGCAATGATATAAAATAAAATAACAAATAAAAATAATTTAACACATAATGTTCTTTTAGATGGTGCACTTGTCGTCAACTGGAACATTTCTAGTTCCGTTTATATCGTTACTACCTCTATTTCTAGTTCCGTTCATATCGTTAACATATATTATATTAATTATACCATTCTTCATTCATTCATTTTTTCCATGTGTCCAAATCACCTTAATAATTCTTTCATTATTTTGTTCATAAAACTTTCATTCGTACTGCATTCACTTCTTATATTATTCGACAGTCTTTTATACACGTATTTTTAACACATTCGTCTAATAGATCTTATTTCTAGTGCATTTATTTTACTTTCATTATTTTTTTGGACAAAAACATAGATTATATCAACTAATATATCGTATAATTTCAACATATTTTTTACCATAGTAACTTTTTATTTAAGTATTAAAGATTTCATGCTTATTGTAGCCGCGTAATCAAAAGATTCATTAATATTTCTAGATCTGTCTAATAATACAATTTATCTAATAAAAAAACTCCATTTATCATCAAATCAAATCAAATCACACCCGTTTTTTGTTCTCAAAAGATATTACGAACATAATTTAAGTTCAAGGCATATTGAGAACGGGTAAAATATAACATATAATGTAAAATATAACATATACTAGGAACGCATGAGACATGGTTTTACTTTAGAATCATATGGTATCATCTTTTCGATTATTTTAAATAATTGAGAATGCACAAGCAAGAAGAGACATATCACTTTCATAAAACAAAAAAAAAAATTCTAGAAAACAGACGATTTCATTCACATTAATTATTTGATATGAAGTATTACATCATTGTTCTATAAACAATTAAATTTAAGTATAAAAAAATATTTAAATATACTGTTAAGTTTAGAAAATATCGTTGTGTAAAAACAGCTTGTCAATATTGCACTGATTCTAATAAAGATTTTTTTTTAATTTTAAAATTATATTTCACGAACTACCCTTGCAAGTGAGGTAGGTACTACTGAAATCTAATACGGCTTATGTACCTACTTTAAACGTATTCCACGTATAAGGTACCTATATATTTATGTATTTTTTAATATTACGTAATATTATAAAAAAAAACTGTTGAAAATATACGAAATATTTAGTACAGCTTTATAATTGGCTTTTAAGATGTATTATTGCCATAGAACTCCAAAATATTCTTAAAAATCAACTTATTTCATTAATACGAATGAAAACGGGTGGTGGTCTTAGGGATAGAACGCTTGGCCCCTGATCCAGAGGAGTTGTATTCGAGCCTGGACACGACCAGATTCCTTCTTCATAATAATAAGCTATTTTCTGTTCATATTGAAAATTGTAAAATAAATTCTAATATCATTGATAAATTTTCGGAATAAGACTAAAATAAAACTCTGTTCTATAAAGTTTCGTAATTTTTAATGACATTATTAAATTAAACATGCCATTCCCATAAAATACTCCTATAATTAAACA
>JAHDVF020001568.1:0-31399 GCA_022606425.2 Lepidostoma basale
AAAAAGTTTCGGAACCTCTGCTTTAAACCATAATTGTTGTTTGTCATATCTTTTGAGAACATAAACTGATTTGATTTGAAAGAGATAACATACGGACTATCTACTGGATGCTTTTATGCCTTCTGAATAAGCGAGATGCATTATTTATAGCACACAAATTATTTTATTTCAAGAATTTGTACATCATCTTTTAGACAATGACATTCGAAGTTAGTATTTATCTATGGCAGCGGTTCTCAAACTTTTTTCACAGTGGAACCCTAAATGTTGAATTGAAACTCTAAATATTTTACGGAGCCCTAAAATTAGCAAAACCTGGTTTTATTTATTTATTTATTTATTTATTTTGACATAAACGCCGCAAGGGCTTTTACAAAAATGACATGTTTAGTTACAAAGGTAATAAAAAGTTTGGGCAAATAGACAGACAACTAACATATAACGGCAAAACACAAAAACGAGAATAAGGATAACATAAGAGAAATTAGAAATTACATGAGATAGAAAAGAACATAACATAATATAAATTAGAATTTACATGCATAGGATTGATAAGAACATAACATGATAGAAATTAGAAATTACGGAAAAAAAAAACAACAGTAAAGAAACAAAGTGATGGTAATTTACCAGTCCAATATGTGACCGGATGATGTACATGTGGGGCGAGCGAATAGGAGACGAATACTAATATAAATAAAGTTTAAAATCTATGTGAATTCAAAAAGACCATGAAGTTGCTTTTTAAAAATAGGAAGACTCTTACAAATTTACAAATTATTTTATTTATGTTCATTATTTAATTATGTAGGTGTGTAGTGACGAGTATGGAGTCGCCACATGGCACTCGTACAAGCTAAATTGTCTTGTTTGCAGTTATTGATCGTAGCATTCTTGTACATTTATTTTGCTGCTTGTGAAAACTGCTGAATTATGATTTTGTATATTATTACGTATTGTTGTTTCACATTCTAATGTTCGATTTTGGTTTCAGGAGGAATAAAAAAAAATGATTCCGCTCTCCGGTTTTTTTACTCTACCGCGAAATCAATGACGGGTGTTTACGGGGGTATGAGGTTGGCCACAACGCTGGCCAAGTGGTCGGAAACAAAGTTCCTGGAGATATTCCGGGACATTATCCCGGATCACAATGCCCGCTTCGAAGGACTGGAGAAGGCCGTCATCGTGGCATGTGTTAAAAATTTCTTGACAAAGTTTCACAGCATTTACATGCTTAACGCCAGCACACCCATCGAGCCGGATAAGGAATACGAACAACTGCACGCGTATATGAAAAAGAATTTGGATTTTGTCATGACCACGAAAGACGCGATTCTCCCCAAGTTCAAAGACAAACAGCCTACACAGAACACAAAAGGGAGCAGCGAGTGCTTGAAGAAAATCTGGGGCCCCGAAATTCATTTTGGCGCCGAAATTAACTGCTCATACCGAACCCTTAAAACCATCTCGTACAAAGACGAGATATTTAAAAAGGAATACATCGTCAATTTTGAAGAGCCGCTGAAAGAGATTTGCGAAGTCCCTAGCAACATTACAGCCGGGAACATCTTACACTGGCCGCACGTCTCCGTCACAATTAATTTCCCGAGTTTCAGCGTTTCCCGCCAGAATTGCCACCATTCCGATTACAAGCTGATCGCGGCGGAGGCTGATATTGTCCACGATGCGCGGGATACCCAGTTAAAGTACAAGGTCATTCCCGGCAAACACGATTCGTTTTATTCCAATTTTATCACTAATTACATCACGCAGATCAGTCAGATGATCGAGAGCTCGTCAGGTATCACGGTTACAAAAATAAACGAAATGCTCGGAATATTAAAAGAGTTTAAAACCGATTTTAAACTTTGTTCTGCGGAGATAGACGTCGAAACGGAATACTACGCCCCCCTTAGCAAGTTCCCGTATACGAGGAATTTAGGAAAACGGCTTAGTAGCTCGAAAAACCCGGCCAACAGAAAACCAATGGTTCTGTTAGAAACAATATTCCCGACTGTTATGTTCAAATTGGTCAAGTTCAAAGTTCCCTACGACTTGGACGAGAGTAACGCCGTTAATTTTGTATTGGACAAAACATTCTTGTCCAAAAACGAGTGGTTAATCTTCGGGTGCTCGCTTTGCGACGTGCAGTTCAAGGGGTTCCTAGCCACGTACGAAATAGTTCAACATCTCTTCGAGGTGCACGGATCAGAACCTGACTGGACGTGCTCGCATTGTAAACGAGTTTATACCACTAATGAACTATCTCTCTGTCGATGGCAACACTTGTGTCCGACTTCCTAGTCATATAGTCAACTATAGTTTACGGTAGTAATCTGGTAACTTAAGCCGATTTTCGTGTCTTTTTTTGAGGGCGATTTTATTAATCAAAGTTATTAAGTTATTATTATTAATCAAAGTTGGCACCTCGAAAAAAAAGCGCGTGGGTGGCCCGGGAGATTTTGGTTCTTGATGTTATCTGAAATCAAAAATTCTTAATCTAAAGACATGTCATTCTGGTCGGAACTACAGAAGTTAAATTTCATGGATAAATAACAAAATGGTGGACTTTGAAAAAAAAAGTCAGCAAAGAAGGGGTTGTAAAATAAAAAGTTAGGGGTGAAAAAAAACCTTAAACTATTTCTCTCGCACTTAGTTTACTTGCCATATTTGAGTAGCTACGAGGAAATTCCTAGAGCATAGGTTCCCAGCTTTTTCTGGACCACTCGCCCCTTTAGAAGAAAAGATTTCTAATACCACTTACACCAAATATATTGTTACACTTCTGGTGCCGTTTCAAGTCTCTCCAAGATTGGCTAACACTGCAGCGAAAGCATCTCAGGCAACAGGTTTTCAATTCTGCTCACTCCTGTCCAATCCTTTATATTCCGCAGCACGGACAACTGCCTTCTGCCAACTTTCAGCCGTTCCTCTATCTTGCCTATGCTGAAGGAGGTGGTATTTTTCTCCCCTTTGCACATAACTTTCTAAACTAACTAACTAACTAACCATCACGCCGTCTCCCAGAAAGAATGGACTGCCACACTTTTCTTTCCTAACATATTTCTCTCGCTTCCTTAACATTCATACATCGTGTCATGCACGCGCGTCGATTTCTCTGACTCCTCACATGGCCGACATTCAATATTTGATTTATTTGATCGTGCCACATTTTCCTCGGACTTCCTCTATTTCTGGTTCCATTTACATCGTTAATATATAGTTTTTTTAGCATTCCTTCCATATGTCCATACCATCTTAATGATCCTTTCATTATTTTGTTCATAACACCATCATTCGCACCGCATTCACTTCTTTTATTTTCATTCGACACTCTTTCATACACAGAGTATCCACATATTCGTCTAAGAGATCTCATTTCTACTGCATTTATTCTACTTTCATCCTTCTTTTGCCAGTTTCATGCTTCTCTTTCATACATAAGGTTCGGTAGAAGAACACCATTGTGCACTGCCATTCTAGCTTTTTTGGATAGGTTTTTGTTTGCGATGACAACTTTAAGTGCACCATTCACTTTGTTGCCTGCCCCAACCCTTCTTTCAATATCCCTCTCCACTCACGGAAGGCTCCAGCGCTACCTGTGGGACGATATTGCCCCCGTTGGGAACCTATGTCCTAGAATATCAGTGTAAATATGAATAGATAGATTAAATTATTATAAATTGTATAATAACACGGGGAAAAAAATACCGCGGTCATATTGTAAAACAGTAATGAACTAAAAACTATTTAAGTGTTTTATTATTATTATAATTATAAATAATAATTAAATAAAACAATGTTTTTTAACTACTTCCACTTTTGTCTTTATTTAGACAGCGACCGGTTTCGCCAGGCTCGCTGGCATCGACAGACTGGTGACACTATTGTAAACTTAGTCCTTTATATACATACAGACAAGGGGTGGTAAACATGATTCTATACAAAAATAATCTTCAAATATTTCGCTTAAAATTTTTCAAACATTATATACGAATATGTAAGCGATAATAAAATTTAAAATCCATTGTATTAAATGAAGACTACAGGGGAAAAACAAGGAATGTCAGTTAAAATTCAAAATAAATGTAATAATGCCATCTAGCGGCATTTGTCCGTATCTATCCACAGTAAAATTTTCATATTCAAAAATCATCTGTGTCATCGACTATGGCCAGATAATCGATTTATTCAAATTAACCTTCTACTGACATTCCTTGTTTTTCCCCTGTAGTCTTCAAATACGAACCTCCAAGAATACCTGTAATACCAATATTTAAATTCAGAAAATTTTACATGAATATTTGAAGATTATTTTTGTATAGAATCATGTTTACCACCCCTGATCTGTATGTATACAAAGGACTAAGTGTACAATAGTGTCACCAGTCTGTCGATGCCAGCGAGCCTGGCGAAACCGGTCGCTGTCTAAATAAAGACGAAAGTGGAAGTAGTTAAAAAACATTGTTTTATTTAATTATTATTTAAAATGAACTTCCATCAAGAGATTTCAGTAAAACATTTGATTATATTATAATTATCAAAGAAACATGCGAGAATTATTAAAAATATCAGGTTTATAGGCGTTTCTCATTTTCTTTATGCGGGGACTATTAAATATTATGTATTCTGAAGATGTAAATTATTTGGAAACAGAATATGGTGGTCGATGCGTTTACATGCGTGATAATTGGGTTGATAGCCTTTCACATTACATTAATAAAAATGTTCTGCTTAATGCTTACATCTAATCTCAATAGATGGCGCTAGTGTAGATTGAACTAAAATATGAGGGTATTATTTGCAAACCCGGCAAACTCCACCAACAATCAAAAGTGAGATATGAATTGGGTCTTATTCATAATACATTTGCACACAATTTTTATTGATTTTCAGTTTCAAATTCGGCTTCATTCTGAAGAATTTTGTTATTAAAATATAGGGTTTGTTGCAAACATGGCAACCTCCACTTGAGTGTTGCAAAGCTGGCAACACTCCAAAATGAAATTCATTATTTTACTTTAATTATCAACATAATGATGATTATTTCATGGCTGATTACTTTTGAAATACTAACTGGTTAAGATGAAAAAATAAAATATCGTAAAAAAGCGCATTTTATTAGCGTATCAGTTTTTTGCGATTTACTCAAAACATCTAATGATGGAGTTTGCCAGGTTTGCAACTAATACCCTCATATGTGAAATGTTCCTCAACATGGTAGCATATATACAACTTTCAAAAAATAATTGTCAGACGTGGTGTTCGTAAGAAGGGTGGAATGGAGATTGTTGTATTACATAAAGTGATCTCTTAACCCAACCAATGACAGGTCATAAGTCCTGTAAACGCCTCGACCACCATATTCTGTTTCCAAATAATTTACATCTTCGTCTCTATTGAGATAAAATCAATTCAAATAACAATGTTAATTTTTTATGTCAACAGTGTTCGCACATCGATATAAACTTGCAGAAGTTATCTTGCTGGCGGACACTTCACTATAGAGCAGAGGTTCCCAAACTTTTTCGTCCCGTACACCATTTGCCGAATTTTTTTTCCCAGCGGAAATTCTACTTACCAAATATTAAATTTTCGTAGATCTATCGACGCCAAATTTGACCCAGTGCTAATCATTTTAGTTGAACTTTTTAAAGAGTGGATTTATGTATAAGAAAATTGTGTACAATATTTATTTAGACTTAATGAAGACGCAAAATACAAGTGAATATTTGGATTTTGAGTAATTGTTTTGTGTCTGTTATCAAATAAGTGTTACGTTAGCACTCTCCGTGTTAGATGTATTGTCTTTTACTGAAGATCTGAATGTGACTTGTAGATAATCATTGTTTTGACGCAAAAAACTGTATGATACTTTGACATTATTAACTGTTTAATTTGAAACACTGTTATATTATCACTATTTATTTATTTATGTAAGTTCTATTAAATTGTCATGACAGCTGTGTTGGTATTTTCAGGTGTTACAATTATAGGAAACAAAAATTTATCAATGACAGCAAAAATGGCCCTTCACAATGGCAGAAGAAGGAAGAAAGCAGAATAAATGCGGTAGAGATGTATGACAGAGTTTCAAATGATGATATTAGGAAGGAATGTCTTCTTTTTTTTGTCCTGTCACACCTCCGTGGTGCATAGGGCCTCAAGGAACCTTCTCCGCTCGACTCTATTTCATTCCTGATGCCTAACATCATCCCGAGTGAGGTCTGCTGCCTTAACCTCGTCCTGCAGGGCTCTTCTCCAGGTGGCTCTAAGTCTGCCTCGCTTCCTCATTCCCCCCATAGGGGACCAGTCTAGTGCGCCCTGAGCGATGCAGGCTGGGTTCCGTCTCAGAGTGTGACCGATCCACTGCCATTTGCGTCTAGCGACTTTTTGTCTAATTGGCTTTTCACCTGCCATGGTCCAGAGAACGGCATTTGACACTGTTTGGGGGCAATAGATCTTGAATATTGAGCGAAGGCAGCTATTTATAAACATCTGGAGTGTTTCAATAACGTCCGCGATAGATTAAGAAGTCTCACATCTGTACAGCATTTTGTCCTGTTCGGTCAGTCATTTCCTAGTGCGCCCTTGGAGTAATTGATTTTACAAAACGGCGCACTTAAAATATAAGTCATCAAAATAACAATAATACATAAAAGCATCTTAGTGACCTTTTCTTAATTTTGTTTATTTAGGATGCATTTATCTGCCTTACATTCTTTTCTTACTTTTGCATTAGGTTTTAAATACATAAATTGTGATACGGTGTTCCAAATTAAACAGTTAATAACTTATTTATTGTTTCTTGAACAATGATGTTAAAATCCATATGAAATAATTAATATGAATGAAAATGTCTGTCTTCTATATGTTTTATTATATTTTAGATGGAATGACATTTTATTATGCCTTAACTCGATGGTTGCCAGAGACGAGATATCTCGGTAGTACTTTTGGTGACGTATTCTTGCGCCGTATTGACTTGCATTGACAATTTGGCAGAAACGGAACACACACTGACATCTGTTTTAGTTATCCCAAAATATTTTATCAACTTTCCAAATACTTTTAATCGATCGGTAAATTTTAAAAACTAATTCAGCTGACAGTATACAGATGTCATATTGCAGGGCTATCGATCATTTGCGTAGTTTTCGTATAATTTTCAATTAATATTATGAAAGTATTTGTTATTACTTGTTTTCGGTATGTCAGCACCTATTTTATCAGTGTTTTGCTAGTGATATCGGTCTCTTTCTATAACTCTTCACAGTTTGCTTTGTGTCAAGTTCTTTGTTTTAGTATTCTGCGTTTAGTGAATTAGTTAAGTAAGCAAATTATAATTTCTTTCTAACTGCTGAGCACTGCGGCGTGATTTATTTGCGGCTATGAAAAGGTTAAAAGGGCGAAACATGTCATTCCATCTAAAAAAATATAATAATTACTACTAGAATAAAACTCCTTGAAGACAGATGTTTTCATTCATATTAATTAGTTAATGACTTCATGTACTTGTAAATGGGAACATGTACTCTTATTTTATTCTCCATTTCATGATTTTATTTTAAATTATAACAAAACAAAATATTTTTGGTTATCTATTGCAATATAGAATATGGGAAAAATTATTTTTAAAATGTTGTTTGTTTATCTTTCTAATTATATTGTTAAAAATGTATTTGTATCGAATTTGCCACAAAGTTAAATTTGATTCTATCATAGAACCCCTCTAATCCGTCACCTTTGGGACTGGGAACGCAAAAAATGACAGGTTATCAGAAAATGCAGAATGTTACGGATTTACCGTTAATCTCTGATCTAAAAAATGACTGTGTAGATTTTCAAGGTTGGTAGCATATGCATTTTGGGATCTTGGGGAAATCTGTGTAGCTCATCTTTCTAGACCGACGTTTCGGAGATCATTGCAGACCGAGAATGACGTATCGCTCGGGAATGACGCATCGCCGTGTGCCAACCAGCTCGGAGATGTCCCATTCGCTCTCACTTTGCCAGCGACACGGCACAACGTAGAAGGCGTTAAACCCACCACACATCGCAGTTTGTTCCTCTCTTTCTCACTGTCACATTGCTGGTGGTACGCCACCGAGAAATTCTTATCACAGCCTGAGAATGACGCATCACCGTGTGCTAACCAGCTCAGAGAACAAAGCGCGCAAAGCTCGGAGATGTCTCCTTCGCTCTCACATTGCCGGCGACACGGCACAGCGTAGAAGGAGTTAAACATACATTATCCACCACACATTTATAACCACCCTGAAGATGGAGACTGCAACGATCTCCGAAACCTCGGTCCAGAAATACGAGCTACACAGATTTTCCCAGGATCCCAAAATACATAAACAATGACTGTATTCTCTACATTAAAAACATTGCAATAAAATTCATCGTTCCGCTGCTGGACATAGGCCTCTTCTCTTCCTTTCCACTCGTCTCTATTTTTTGCCAGCTGCAGCCACATTTTCCCTCCACGGCAGCAATGTCGTCGGCCCACCTTTTTTGCGGCTTGCCGACGCTTCTCCTATTTTCCCATGGTCTCCACCATATCACTTTCTGGGTCCATCTATCCTCACTTTGTCTCGCGACATGACGCGCCCATCTCGCTAGTCGTTCCATGATGTCCGTTATTTTTGTTTGTCTCTCCTCATTTCTGATTTTATCTCGGAGACTGACGCCGAGCATATGTCTTTCCATGGAACGCTGCGTGACTCTTAATCTCTCTACATTTCTCTTGGTGAGGGTCATAGTCTCCATCCCATAAGTCATCACCGGCAGTATGCATGGATCATAGACTGCACTATAGCTGTTATTATTATTGTAAAAGAGAAATGCAATAATACATACATATAAATTGAAGGCAGCCTATAGTAAAAAATTACGTCAGTTATAGATTTTTGTTTCTTCTTCTTCTTCAGACTGTATTGACCGTCCACTCTTGGACGTAGGCCTCCTCTCGCATTTTCCATTCACTTCTATTCTGAGCGATCCGCATCCAGGGACTTCCCGCACTTCTCCGGATATCGTCGCGCCAACGCAACTGTGGGCGCCCAACTCCACGCTTTGCCGTCCTTAGCCACCAGCACAGCAGTCGCCTTGTCCACTTTTCATCTGGATCGCGAGCGACATGTCCCGCCCATCGCCACTTGAGGGTTGCAGCCATCTTGATAACATCGGAAACCTTTGTCCCGTAAACTGATACCCAATTGGGTATCAGATTTTTGTTTAGAAGATGAAATTCTAGAATTAGCTGAAGTGTTTTTCTACATATTTCTTGATCGGATCTTGTCAATTAAGTCGGCATAATTTCGGCTCGGGCACAGTTGGATTAACCGGAGTGGCGGTCGAGAGGGGTTCTACTGTATTTTGTAATATTTTTTATTATTATATAAAATAAATGATTGATCATGATATAAATACTCTCCTAGCAAGGTAATTTTTTGTATTTTAAGAATGGTATTTTTTAAAAACTTTTCTTTAACTAAAGTAAGTTTAAGAAACTATCTGCAATCGAACCAAATGTCAAAGTAATTTGTTTTGTTGTAAACTAATACCATAAGCGACGGTTTGTCTACCTTAATAAATAGATGGGACTACAGAGTGTAGAGTACAACAAGAATATATTTAAAATTTAGTTAGATTTAAATTCTCATATGAAGCAACGCAATCATATGAAGCTGTCACTTTGTGGTTAGACATTTTAAACTTATAGATATAAAATAATAAAACCCTTTGATGCCAACTAGTTTCCCTTGGACACAAGCTTCATCAGGGCAGCATAATAACTATACAAAAATCATTTAGTTGTGTTTTTTTATTTTATCTCTCTTCTCTGGTTTCAATCCTGAGATTGGTTTGCAGCAATTTCCTCTATTCTTCTCTTCCATTCTTCCCTGTCTTGTGCGGCCCTTTTGAAATCTGCATATGATGAGCAGCGCACGTTCACCAACAGGTCCTCCAGGTACTCTCGGCGTGGGTGTCCCCTAGAGTTTGTCCCCTCGGTCATACCCTACATTATGGCATGCAAGATTGCTAAACATTTCTTTGATGCGATGCATACAAATTTCAATCTGGTCGGAGGTAAAAATGTCATCGTGATGGGCGACTTTAACCTACACTCCGCTCATGGGATCGACAATGTCCAGCAAGACTTGGAGTACCTATGCGCGGTCTTTGGGTTTGCGCAGCACAATGGCATTTTGAATTCTGATTTCAGAACCTTGGACTTGATTTTGAGCAATATCAAATTGCAAGTTTCTAGATCAGTGTCTCCATTAGTACCTGAGGATAATTATCATCCCGCATTGGAGTTTGAGTGCTCTGGTAAAAATAATCCTAATATAACCAGAGTACCGCGGCATGATGAAATCTTCAGGGGATGGAACTTCAGTCGGGGTGATTTTCTGAAGCTATACCAGCTGATGACTCAACTTGACTGGAGTGACCTGTACAACTTGTCCTCCGTAAATGATGCCTTACAATATTTTTATAGTGTGATTTACAGTTTATTTGATATGTGCTTTCCCAGAAAACGCGTGAGCAATGGTGGACGGAGATATCCGAGGTGGTTTTCTAGGGAAATCATCGCGGAAATTAAGATCAAACATGCACATCATGTGAAATGGAAGGCCACTGGCTCTCGGGATGAGTATGAACTTTTCAGTAAGCACCGCTCGGTGGTGAGACGGAATGTTCGGTCAGCCTTTCGAGCATATGTAAACACCATTGAGGGCGATCTTATGAATGACCCCGGGACTTTCTGGAACTACATAAAAAGCCTACGTAAAGACGGTGGCATCCTAAATACCATGATGCATGGGGATAGAGAGGTTGAGGGCGCAAACATAGCGAACGCATTCGCTAAGCACTTTCAATCTGTCTATAGCAATATTCCCTCGCGGCTTAATTTCAATTCAGCGACCGGTTCGAATACCAGGAAGTGCGCTCATAGCTTTGACATATCTAACATAGACACAAATGATATTAAATCATCCATCAAAGCAATGAAAAATTCGCACTCGGTTGGTCCGGATTTTCTTCCCATCTTCTTCTTCAAAGGCTGCTCTGAGCTCTTAATATATCCACTGTACTTTTTATTTAACCTATCGTTAAGTACAAATACTTTTCCTGATCTCTGGAAAGTTTCTAGGATCAGTCCTATCTTCAAGAGCGGAACAAAAGAGTCAGTCGAAAACTACAGACCTGTAGCAATACTGTCGGCTCCAGCCAAGCTATTCGAATCTATTCTACATAAATTGATATTTCCCAGAGTTGACCCATATATTATAACAGAACAACATGGGTTCAGGAAGGGGCGCTCTACTGAAACAAATCTCATGGTCTTCACAGAATACATAACAAGGGCCTTGGACAATGGTCACCAAGTTGACTGTTCATATAATGACTTCTCAAAGGCATTTGATACTGTGAACCATGACATTCTTATAACAAAGCTATCTCAAATTGGTTTCTCTTCTCAACTTATTATGCTTTTCACTAGTTACCTTGAGGGGAGGAAACAATTCGTCTCGTACGGAATTTTTCAATCGGAACCTTTTTTGTTTATTCAGGGGTGCCACAGGGTTCGAACCTTAGCCCACTCCTCTTCACTATATTCATAAACGATATTGCGAAGGTAATAAACTTCTCGCGATTTCTTTTATTTGCCGATGACCTGAAATTATTCCTAGACATAAATAATCCTGACGACTGTCTACGCCTTCAGTCGGATATTAATAATATTGTTACCTGGAGTCACATAATCATATGAAATTCAATGTCTCTAAGTGCGTAATGTTATCTTTTACGAGAGCACGGAGAACTATATATCATAGATACACGATGAATAACCAGCAGTTGGCACATGTATCCACTATGAGAGATCTCGGGGTCATCTATGAGAGTAGATTAACCTTTCATGCTCATGTTGAGAGAATTTGTGGCATTGCGCTGAATATGTTGGGCTTCATAATTCGGACCGGAAGGGTTTTCAGAGATCCCAATGTGCTCAGAGTACTATATAATTCATTGGTTCGGAGCAGACTCGAAAGTGGTTCTGTGATATGGAGTCCGCACGAGGCGAGATATTCCCTTATGCTGGAGAGGGTTCAGAAAAAATTTCTGAGGTATCTCTACATGAAGGAGTATGGTAGCTATCCATGGCTCTATCCCACAGCGTTTCTTTTGTGAATGTTGGGGTCTAATTCTCTACAGCTTCGAAGAGACGGGTTTCTCATAACCCATTTCTTTAGGCTTATTAGGGGATATTTTGAAAACTCAGCCATGCTGGAGGGTGTAGGTCTTTTTGTTCCCGACAGATATCTCCGACAGCGCCAGCATAGATTGTTTTACCTATCCGCCGCTAGAACCAACCTGGCTCTGGTGACACCGGTGGGAAGAGCAATCAATCTGCTGAACGCGGTCTCCTCGGAAATCGACGTCTTTCATATCAGTGAAAGTACGTTCAGAAAGCAAATACTCTTAATTCTGGAGGGTATCCTGTCTTCCTAATGTTCAACCATCTCTCATGCGTTTCTGGTAGTATATTATTATTTTACCAATATATTATTTTACCTGTTCTCAATAGATGCCTTAAAAATTAATTTTGTAATGTCTATTGATGAAATGAAATAAACTGATAAACTGAAATAAACTGATTGTCGTATTACATGGCCGGTTCATCTTGCACGCCTTTCGGACAAGGTCCTGAGCAGGTGCCTTCCTCCTTCGATTCTTTGGAGAACCTCCTCATTTGTAATGTGGTCTCTCCAGGAAATTTCTAATAGTCTTCTATAGGACCACATCTCAAAAGCCTCTAGTCTCCGTTTATCTCTTTCGGATAGGCACCATGTCTCGCAGCCGTACATCAAGATACTCCATACATAGATCTTGATGAGGAGTATTCTCAGTTTTAGGTCTATATTATTCGATTATATTATTTTCGACCTTTTATTAAATGCAAACCTAGCCTGATGTATATGACTGTCGACCTCGCTCTTAGACCGACCGTCCCATGTTATTTTATATCTATAAGTTTATTAATAGATTTTTTGTTTGTAGCAAATTACTATGTCATGAAATGAAGGGTGTCCGCCATATTTATTTCTCGCAACATGACCCCAGCAAGTGGAATCTGTATTATAGATTGTGTAAAATCTATAGCTGTCTGTATTTTTATTATTTGTTTGGCCTCTGTTACCTATGGACCAATGATTGGCAGACTAATAACCTATTTTTTATTAGTATTATTTATGTTATAATGAATTGTGAACGTTTCTGTAATCAGTAATTATTATGTTCTGCAATCTCAACATCTTTTACCAGTTATGTTATTGTTAATGAAGCCAATGATGTGCATGTGGAATTAGGAGAGAAGGCTTAGGTATGTATATATTAGGAAGTTCCTAAAATCTAAGATAATCCAAGCTGTCGCAATATGGCTTGGAATCATGAAACAATAAATAATCATATTGTTTCTTGAACAATGGTGTAAAACTCCATATTAAATAATTAATACGAATGAAAATGTCTGTTTTCTAGAAGTTTTATTATATTTTCTGAAAGACATGTCTTGTGAATGATATATTTCACCTGTTGGGCATTATCAAATGTTGACATTAAATCAAAGACATTTGATAATGCCTTATGCCACGAACACAGTGAAGCTATGAGCGGAGCGGTGCGCAAAGCGTTGGACAGCTACAAAACTGCGCACGTATAATCAAATGACAGTGCACACAGTGAACCGAAGCATAGCTCCTTACGCTCCGCTCGAAGCAGTACCGCTTTGCGCGCCGCTCCGCTCATAACTCCTCTCAAGTTTCCAATCTTTTTCTGGGTCACCGCCTTCTTACAAGAAAAATAAACGTTCAACGCCCCCCTCCCATAAAAGTTATTCCAAATATGGGAAAATGATTACAATACATACAATAACAATATAAACCAATATTTAAGTTTAATTTGCTTTATTAGTACCTACGTGATTAGCGTGTTTTTTTGTGTCTTTTTAGACTACAGTTTTTTATCTGCCCATGCTCTCCATTTTTTCTGGGTCTTCTACTGCCCCCCTGAAAGTCTCAAACGCTCACAAGGGGGCGTTATCGCCCACTTTGAGAACCTAGGCCTTAGACAGTGAAACATGCCATTCACATAAAATAGACATTTCATTTGTATTAATTAATAAAGAATCTACTAGTTTGAAAATTGGACCCTAAGAATGATTTTGGGACCCAGTTGCAGCGGGAAATTTGAAGCATAGGAGCAATATAATAACCAGAAACTTATAATGAGCACTGTGAGAGGCATTTGCCTGGCATGGATTGGACGCATATGCTGAACTGGAGAAACCAGAGCAACCAAGAATATACATGTCAAAAACAGACAGAGAAATATCTAGGTAGTCAAGAAGGCCTAAACAGCATTTATTATATAATATTTTGGTTCACGTTAAACTGGGCGAAAGGGACTGCTGGGAGCAAACGACCCAGGACTGAGAAGCTCAGAATTTAGGAGGCTAAAGCTCAAAGATATAAGAGTTATATGACTTTTATTACTTATTGTTTCTCAAACAGCAATCGAGTAATACAACCATAGTGATATATTCTAAATGACAATGTTTTGAACTATGTAAAATATAGGCCGTTGTTTTAGAGGTTTGGTTTTTAAACTGGCAACATTGTTTCTACATACTGTCAATTTAACAGTTGACATTTGATTTGTAGTCAGTACGTTTTGCCATTTCACCATGAATAGACTGACGTCAAAACAGCGCTTACAAATTGTGCAAATTTATTTTGAAAATCATGGTTCGGTTCGCCAAACTTATCGTGCACTACGTCCATTTTACGCTCAACATAATTGTCCATCCGAGCAAGTTATTCGGAAGACCATGGATCCACAAAGATTACAATTGTCGAAAATTGGATTTCACGATTGCGCTTCATTCGAGCTAGCCGTGGCGCTCATATGCACGAAATCATATTTAAACAATAATGGCATAAAATTATCTATTAAATAAAGCCAATATCATAGACATTAACATTATTTTAATGCGTTTTTTTTTTTTTCATTTTGAATATATATTTTTCAATCCTATGCATGTAATTTCTAATTTATATTATGTTATAGTCTTTTCTATCTCATGTAATTTCTAATTTCTCTTATGTTATCCTTATTCTCGTTTTTGTGTTTTGCCGTTATATGTTAGTTGTCTGTCTATTTGCCCAAATTTTTATATTACCTTTGTAACTAAACATGTCATTTTTGTAAAAGCCCTTGCGGCGTTTATGTCAAAATAAATAAATATATTGTGTACCTCTAAAAAAACACTATGTTATATTTTAATGAACAAAATGTCAGTACCGCTTGTGACTCAACATTTGCGAAAACGGAATTGGGGTGAATGTGTAGCTGAAATCAAACACTTCGCTATAATTATTTTTTAATAAAATTTGTAAAAAAAAATTAACACCTTTTATTTCGCAAGATTGCTATCATCTGGTGCCTACATCAAGGTTTCGTATGTCAAGTGTTGAAGACTAATTACATTATAAGTTATAAAATTATGATCGATTCGTCTTTATCTATTATTGTTTCTCCATAATTAAGGTATTAGAGTAATCAACACATCTAATTTTAAATTAATTACTTCCATTACAATGAACCAGTAAGAGGCATTTGAAATGTGGCTTCACCGAAGAATGTTCAGGATCCCATGGATAGACAGAGTGACGAACACAGAAGTCCTGAATCGTGCAGGAGTAAATAGAGAGCTGCTGACATTGATCAAAGTCCGCAAGATTTCATATCTGGGTCACGTTCTACGAGGAGAAAAACATCGCCTGCTGCATCTAATTTTGAAGGGAAAAATAGAAGGCCGCAGGGGGGCAGGGAGAAGGCAGATCTCTTGGCTGCGCAATGTGAGGGAATGGACGGGAATCAGAACTGTGGAAGAGCTATTCCGGACAGCGCAGGATAGGGAAGAGTTTACCAGAGTGATCGCCAACATCGGGGGGACCTGACAGGGCACTTTAAGAAGAAGAAGAATAACTTCCATGACTACAAACATTAATACTTGTTATTTTATAACTAACTAACTAACCATCACGCCAACTCTCCGAAGGGATAGGCAGAAAGAATGGCGGGTCCCCCCACTCTAGACGAACACATCCACACACTGGCCGAGAGTTTCTTTCAGTCGCCACACACCCAAACCCCTCTATACAAGAAACCTCTAACAACACCCCCGACAATCACTACCGCCACAAGCGCCCAAAACACATTTTCCTTCAGAGATACACCACGGACGACACCCCACAGTCACTTCCCTCTTTCCCACCAGAACCCCTCCCAACCACCATCCCCCCAGATCTACCTTAGACGTGTAAAAAAAAAAGTACAAATAATGTACTATAACTATTTAATGTCCTGCTAATCCTTCCCTCATTACCCCATCCTACATAACATATCCTCATTCCCAACAAAGTCGCTTCCAACAGGTGGGGGAGCAATAGCCTTCGAATAGATAGAGTAATTGCGGGCCAGCGAATATAATCTGTTGAATAATAGAGAGTTCTTGAAAAGCCCTTGTGTCAGATTATCAGATCAGTTTATCGCCCTTGTGTCAGTTTATCGGATCCACGATCATCATCACGCAGGTGGTGCTGTAGCATTGGACACGTGGACGAAGCGCGAATGCTCATTTTCCTTCTTTGTGTGCTGTGGAGCTGATGCGGAAAATCTTCGGCTAATGGCGGTATAGCATCACAGTGTCTCCAGCTGTACCGCATCTGCGTCTGGGTCCTAATTAAGCTACACGAATCGAGGTTCAGCTTCTATGGTTTTTCGATATATGGTGGGCAATAGCTCCACCCACCGAAAAACTCATAATTTCAGCTGAATTTTACTAATTCAGGTATTTCCTGTAATGTGGTCCCCGGCCCACCATAATCATAATCAAGTAAAGGGTGTCCGGTGGCAAAATTAGGATTTAAAATTTAAATAAAAAATAAACTGTAAAGGATATAATTTTTTTTCAATAACAAGAAGAGAAGTGCGGATTTCATTTCTTAAAAATTATTTTGTCTAAATGTAGACCGTCACGTCGGACACACACTGGCCTCAGTATTCCGTGCCACTCGCTGGAGAAATGACGTCGGGATGCCATTAAGTTCGCGAACGATATTTTCTTTTAGTGCAGAGATGGTCGCGGGGTTGGTTTCAAACACCTTACTTTGGAGGTACCCCCACAGAAAAAACTCCATAGGAGTGAGATCTGGCGACCTGGGTGGCCAGGGGATGTCACCGAAACGGCTAATCAATTTGTTAGGGAACAAATCACGAAGAAGCACCATCGTCCCTCTAGCAGTGTGAGGCGTGGCGCAATCTTGCTGGAACCATGTGTGTGAAGGGGAGGCAAGATGTTCTCTTATTTTTGGAAAAAAATAATCGTTAAGCATGCGCCGATAAAAAAAACCCGTTCACAGTAATGGCTTGCCCTCGACGATTTTCCAAAAAAGGAGGGTCCGATTATTCCACTGCTTGACAATGCACACCAAACCGTCACTTTGGGACTGTGAAGTGGCTGTTGATGTTTTAAGCGTGGGTTCTGTCCTTACGGTGACCAATAACGGCAATCCTGCTTATTTACACTTCCATTTAAATGAAAATGGGCTTCATCACTCCAAAAGATAGTGTTTACCGTACGAAATCGCTCTAATATTGTCTCGCAGAAAATTTTACGTAAATTGTAATCATTAGATTTTAGCGCTTGCACAATTTGAATCTTAAAAGGGTGAAATTTAAGTTCCTTCTTCAATATTTCATGCACAATAGTTTTTGGAAGCCCTAGGGTAGCCGTTTTCTTGCGCACGGACAAACGTGGATTATCGTGCAAACTGTTCGCGACGAGTTCGATGTTTGATTTGTTCTCGACGTCCTGCTGGACCCCGGCCGTGGGTCTTTTGCCACCGAACATGTTGTCCGGAATCTCCGCACCCATGATCGAATCAAATCTACACTTTTAGCGTCACGTAAACGTCGAATATTGTAATTTACTAAATCTTTGACGCGCAGTTGCACACGAATCATTAGCCTTTAAATAAGCTTCGATTGCGAACGCACGTTGCTCTCCCGTCCACTGCGATATCGTGATTAAATAATCCGCACGAGTGACGAAGCTAACGCTGCCCCCTCCATGCTCCTCCGCTTAGCCGTCACAGAGAAATTCGAAATTGAAAACCTTAATCTGCCACCGGACACCCTTTATATTTGTATCTAGATATACCGTTTTTTATTTGGTTGTTAGAAGAGAGATGTTTTGGGCCTGATACATTTTACAATAAGCCGACTATGAGAACTCTGTAGAAGTTTGTTAGGCGGAAGTTGGTGTCACGGGGTGAAACATGAAATTTACTCGTATCTCATTCCCGATCTCGAAACAACTCCTGCCAACGTATTGCCCATGTTATTCGTTAATGTAACATTATTATGTGATCTCTGAGATGCTCCGGGATGTATGTGATATTCCTTCCACCGAAGGCCGGTGACTGCTGACTCGTCGCTCGAGAGCTCTCCGGAGTTCAAAAAATTGCAGGGTGGGGGGTTGAGATCACGCCCCCCAAAGTTGCCACTCACGAAAATTGTCACTTACACTATTATTGTTTTTCCTATCCACTATTATTGTTTTTCATAGTCTTATCACTAATTAAAATTAAACTTAACTAAGATCAAACAAGCCTCCAGAGAGAAAACGTATTTTCTGCCATGTAAAATTTGTTCAGTACAATCTCACCTAGTATGCCATGAAACATGGCTATATCAAGTTATTATTTTTTTGCAGGTTTGAAATGCTTCTTTTTTATGAATATGTTACGAAGAAGTTGCTGTCACGGGGTGAAAATGAAGATTACTCGTATCTCACTCCCGATCTCGAAGCAACTCCTCACAACGTGTTGCCCAGTGTTTATTCGCCAATGTAATTATTATTATGTTAATTGAGATTGCTCCGGGATGTATAGTGATATGAGATTGAAACCAATATTTACTATTTACAATTATATTTAATGACACAAAATAAAGAAACAAGATTACTTATGAACTAAAGGGGACTTACATGCTATTCATTGGCCAACGAATTAAAACTAACGTAAGGCGGCGATCGGTGGCGAGGACCGACGCTGACGGAAGCCGGCGCGGCGGCGGGTTGGCCAGCACGAGGACTGCCAGAGGCTGCACAGCACAGAAGGATGCCCGGCGTCCACTTCTATCTCCCGGGCTGAGGGGCATCACGCAGATGATGGACCGCGGAGGGCACGGGTCTTCTTCACAGCGACAGCGGTGGCCAGCATCAAGCCCCAATGGTGATTAGCTGGTGCCATGCGGCACGTATCGCGAACTTTTGAGATTATCTCCCCGAAGTCCAGTATAACACTTCGTGATCTTTTTAGAATATCTCCCCGGCGCGCGGCCGTGGAGAGATGCTCCTTGAGAGATGAGAAAACGTATTTTCGGCCATGTAAAATTTGTTTAGCGCAATCTCACCTAGTATGCCATGAAACATGGCTATATCAAATAGTCAAAGAGATCAGGCAGGTAACACGAATAAAAATACTTTTGATAAAAACAAGTACGTGTGTACTTATAAGTAAGGAAAGAGGGCCAAACATATAAGAAATAGAAGATGATTAGTCTATGGTTATTATTATCTGTCATTCGAGAAAGCAACAAGCCATTTTTATATATTCTTGAGGTGAGCGCGGAGTAGGATGGAATATCGCCCGAGCAATAAGTTAAAGTAACAATAAGTTGTGTTTTGCTGCGGCTAATCCTTTAATATGAATCCAATAATATTCGAAAATGAAGTTATAGATAGAGAATACGTTGTTAGTGTAAAGAAAGAAGAGATTATAAATGGTAAAATAGGTTTTGTTTTTTATTTTATTTAGAAAATATAACCTGGAAATTCGGTCATAACCGTTTTTTACGCATTTTTTGTTGCATATACGTTTTTAACCTTATTTTTAATTGATTTCTTTAACAGCATATTTGATTTTTATATTTCGTTTCAGATTCATCAAAATCAACATTAAAAACACTCGTAGAAAACATACGATATAAATCGGACGAGGCAGAATTTTGTAAGTTGATTGATAATCTGGAGGATAGAGACTTTTTAGACATTTATAATGAAATTTTCCGGTGTGACATTCGCGATTTTTCCCAAATGGACATCTCCATCATTCTATCATGCATCAAGAGATTGCTCTGCAAGTGGAATTTTTATTTCCGGGTCGGAGAAGACGAAGACATCGTCTTGAAAGTGATTCTGGACGACCTTACGGACTACATTAAGGTCAACGTCAACCACCTGCTCTGTCAGAAGAACGATTTCTTGAAACAGTGCGAGCGAGAGAAGACGGTAGTCAAGGTTCACTGCCCTCCCTGGAAACTGAAGACCCTGTTTTTCAACGAAGTCAGAGAGGAGACCATCGTGAACGGCGCTCCTCGCGGTCCTATAGACTCGAAATCGGCGTATTTCATTCCGTCCAGGGATATCTTCAACTGGCCTAACATATCCATATCTATCAAGTTGCCATCCATAGAGATGACCCATAAAGTAATGCCCTTTACATTATTTAAACTTATTAACATAGACAACGGAGTTAAGCCGGATTTCTCTAAGATGTGCACCGATCTTAAATACAAGTACCTCACGGACGAACGCCATTCTGTCAGCTTGACTGTTGTAAAGGAATACATCGACGAGGTCAAACAAGTTATAAGAATGATGCCGGAAATAAAAATCGGTAGGAAGGTGGATATCTTGAGTCTGTTAAGCGAACTGATGGCGGATTTTGAATTTTGCGAAGAGAGCATCGACACAGAAACGGAATACTTTAAACTGCAATCCAAATATCCTTACATCCGCTATCTCGGGCAGCCGACCACTGAAATCGGAAATTACCCGCTCATCAAATCTTCAGAACAAACCAAGACGAATCCAAAATTTTTAAATATCCGCTTGCAAGAGACCACGCGACCCGTGATTATGTTTTATGTGAAGAATATAAATATTAACTTTGAGACTAACAAAAATGGCGAACGCATGTATACGATCGACAACGATTTAAAAAAAAAGTTTCAGAACGTGTGGGTGACGTACGAATGCGTCTCGTGCAATAAAATGTTCAACAGCGTCACGGCCAACGAGGACATGGGGCGCCACCTGACCTACGAGCACGGAGTGGAGCCCGACTGGAGCTGCATGAAGTGCGCCATGGACTTCCCCACCAGGAAGTTGTCCTGTGAAAGGTGGAGCCACAGATGCAAGAAACATTTAGTTTGTTAAATAGACCTCTTATGCAGGGAATAGACTATTCAAATTTTTGGTCTAGGGGATAGAACGCTTGGATCCTGATCCAGGGGACTTGGGTTCAAGCCTGGACACGACCAGATTCCTTCTTCATAATAATGAGCTATTTTCCGCTCATATTGAAGATTGTAAAACAAATTCTAAAACCATTCATTTAAATCCTTCGTATTTTTTTATTTATAAACAAACAAAAAAAACACTGTTTTATCCATTTTTATTATTGTTTCTTTAACAAGAATGTAAAACTCGTGAAATAATTAATACGAATTAAAATGTCTGTTTTCTAGAAGTTTTATTATAGTTTATGGGATTGAGGTTCGCCATTCTAAGGCAGAATATCAGACATTTGATAATGCCTTAGACGGATGAAGCATGCCTTCTTCTCCTTTTAGACCTATGGTCTGTTACTGTAGTCAGGCTGGCCTGTCTTGGGAAGTTGACTCCCGGTTATCCCTTCATCTCTTTGGCTGTCTTCCGGAGGGATGGTAGCCAATCTGATGCGCCACAACGTGTGGGATTCTGGAGGGATCCATCCTCTGTAGCGCATTCCAGTAAATTCTGCTTTGTCTGTCCCATCTTACGATATCTTCTACTTTGCAGATGTCACAGATGAACGTGTTCCTCACCTTATCTTGAAGAGTATCCTGCTATTATCCATAGCATCCACATCTCTGCCACTCGCGCTTTAGCCTTCGTTCTTGTGGTATCCGCTCTGCTCTCAATGCTATATGTCAGTTGCCTTGCACAGATTTTGTATATTTTGACCTTACTGTTAGTTCTCATATACCCTTTTTTTCATATGGTTTCCTTAAGTCAACCTGATACCGCCGAAGCCTTGTTGACTTGTCCCATTATTTCGCTGACTTTTGACTGAGCAGATCCACTCCCAGATATCTAAATATTGTAACCTGTTCCAGCATTGTCATTTATCGATAACCCGCATCCTAGGTGAAACATTTATTTCCCATAAACTATAATAAAACTTCTAGAAAACAGACATTATCATTTGTATTCACCGTTGTATCTATTTATTAAATATATTTACAAATAAAAGTATTTTACACAACATGTTTCGGAGTTAACCTCTTCCACCCTCAATAGTAAATATAACCGAATTAAAATTATACAAAGTCTTATAAAGTAGACAAGATGTTTATTGTTTCTCACAATAAAATACCTCTCAAATTACGACCCAAACACCTCCAGCCGCCACAAGCGCCCAAAATCGATCCTCCTTCAGAGGAACACTCTGGGCCACACAAATCATGCCCCCGCGTAAACTAACAACCCACCAAATCACCTTCCAACAATGTTCCCAACAGACGTAAGAGGAATAGCCACATGAGCTGAACCTCTGTAAGCCAGAAGATCCAAGTCCATATTTAATAAATAATACAAATGAAAACGTCAGTTTTCTAGAAGTTTTATTATATTTTATAGGAATGACATGTTTCGCCCTTCTGACGCATTATCAAATGTCTTTTTCAAACATTTGATAATGCCTTAGAAGGGCGAAACATGTCATTCCCATTAAATATATAAAACTTCTAGAAAACTGATGTTTTCATTCGTATTAATTACTAGACAAGATATTATAACTAATTCTTAAAAGTACAAAAATATTATACAGAAAAATTCACAATTGAGAAAAACTAACTAACTAACCATCACGCCTTTATCTAGATGGGTAGGCAGGAGGATGAACCTACAAACTGTTCTCTAGCGACTCGTCTACATTCACACATAGTTACATGCACCCACGTCGATTATTCCTACCGCCTTTCAGTAATTGATTAACTTCGACTTCATTTTCCATTCACACTACTAGTATATTTCTTTTTAACCATTCTTCTCCCATTTATTTGTTCCATATGTCTAAACCATCTTAGTGAAACTAACTAACTAACTAACCATCACGCTATTTCCCCGGAGGGGTAGGCAGAGAGGATAGACAATGGCCTGTCCTGGCATACCTCTCGGGCTTCATCTACATTCATACATCGTACCATGCACGCACGTCGGTTATTCCGACTTCGAATGTGGCCGCCTTTTAGTAATTGATTAATTTGGTCATGCCATGTTTTCCTCGGTCGTCCTCGGCTTCTTTTCCTACTCACGCTGCTTGTGTACAACTTTTTAACCATCCTACTCTCATCCATTCGTTCCATATGTCCAAACCATCTCAGGGATTTTTTTTTCATTTTATTCATGATGCAGTCATCCGCCTTACATTTCTTTCTTATTTCATCGTTCGGTATTCTATCATACAACGTTTTCCCGCACATTCTTCTTAGTGATCTCATTTCTACGTTTGCGTTTATCCTGCTTTCATCCTTCTTTTGCCAGCTCCAAGCTTCACTTCCATACATGAGGGTTGGCACTAGAACTCCATTGTGTACTGCCATCTTTGCTTCTGTGGATATATTTCTATTGGCAGTAATGACTTTGAGTGCGCCATTTATTTTATTCCCAGCACCTTATTTTATTCCTTTCGATGTCTTTCTCCATTTTTCCGTCTCTTGTAAACATGCTTCCCAGATACGTAAATTCAGTAACTTGCTCCATCTTAATGACCATTTCTTAATATTACTTAAGATGCATTCATCCGCCTTACATTCCTTTCTTACTTCACCATTAGATATTCTATCATACATTGTTTTTCTACCATGAAGAATGTGCGGAAAAACAATGTTTGATAGAATATCTAATGATGAAGTAAGAAAGGAATGTAAGGCGGATGAATGCATGTTAAATAAAAATACGAAATGGTCGCTAAGATTGTTTTGGACATTAGAACGAATGGATGAGGGAAGAATGGTTAAAAAAATATATACAAGGCAAGACCAAATTTTTTTTTTTTTTTTTGTATACAACAGATTTTTATGACCCTATTACTGTATACAATTTACATGCATTTTACATACATTTTAAAATACATGTTAAAATAAAACAATTAAAATAAATTAACAGTTGTGGTATGTACCTATATGTTCCTTAAAGGACGTATAGGTCATTTGGAAAATGTCCACATCGACTGACACCTCATTCAAGAGCACCATACCCCGAGTCATTGTATGCTGCGCCAAGACATACCTGTCCGGTGCATTGAGGCCATAACACTCTAAGAGGTATGGGCTATCAATGAGGTTACGGAGTATTTTAAATCCTAAGATCATCAATGTACCCTTTCTTCTTGATTCGAGACTGCGGTACTCTGTGTTAATCAATAGATCATTGTGGTGCATAAACCTCGGATATACCCCATTCATCCGCATGTAGAGGTATCTCAGAAATTTTTTCTGGATTTGTTCTAATACCTCCACATACTTGTGCTGGTATGGAGACCATACACCACTCGCGTATTCTAATTTTGATCTAACGATGCCGTTAAACATTGATGTCATCGCTTCGGGATTTCGGAACTGTTTGCAAGTTCTTAAGACAAAACCCACAAGTTTATAGCCAGTCGATGCCAACATTAACACGTGATCAGAAAAAGTCAGCCTGGGATCAAATACGACACCGAGATCCTTTATTGTGGAAACTCGTTCCAGAGCCTGATTGTTAATAGTATAGACGAAATCAATTGGTCTTGGAGAACGCGTAAATGTCATTGTAACACATTTTTTAGTGTTTAATTCTAGCTTATTTTCCATTGACCATTTTTCTATCGCATCTATGTCAGACTGCAATTTTATGCAGTCATCAATAGACTGGATTCTCGAAAATAGCTTTAAATCATCTGCAAAGAGCAGACAAGTGCCGTGCCGAATGCAGTCTTGAATGTCATTTATCAGGATTATGGCGGCTATGTTCAAAGCAGGAACAATCGACGAGCGTGCATGTGTGAATGTAGAAGAGGCGCAAGAATTATGTCAGGATAGAACAATGTGGCGATCCATCCTCTGCCTAAGTTGTGAGAATGACAAACATTTGCAAACCAGAAACGCACGAGAGATGGTTCAACATTATGAAGTCAAGATACTCACCAAAATCAAGAATATTTGCCTTCTGAACGTACTTTCACTATTATGAAAGGCGTCGGATCTACGAGGAGACCGCGTTTAGCAAATTAATTGATCTCATTTCTACGATATTTATTCTAAATCACCATTCTCCTCCCAACTCCTAGCTTCATTTCTGTAAATAAAGGTGGCACTAGAACCTCATTGTGCACTGCCATCTTTGCTTCAGTCGATATACTATTGTGATAAAAAAATAAGGTGAATTTTTCATTTAAACTTTGTATTGGTACTACTGTCTTTGCTATATGTGATGATGTTAAGCATCAGGTATGCGATAGAGTCGGGTGGAGAAGGTTCCTTGAGGCCCTATGCACCACGGAGGTGTGACAGGACAAGAAGAAGAAGATTTTGAGTGCACCATTTATTTTGTTTCTTTGACGTCTTTCTCCACTAAAAAACTATAAGCAATTGATAATGACAAAAAAATCATATTAGATATTTATAAATTACAATTTTTTTTTTAATGTATACAAATACTTGTAGACAAATACTTTTACCCATTGCAGGTTAATCATTTTTAAGGATTAATTGTATCTCAATAGAGACGAAGATGTAAAACTTTTTTTTAAACAATATGGTGGTCGAGGCGTTTACAGGCGAGATTGCATTAATAAAGATTTTCTGCTTAATGCTTACAAATAATCTTTATAGATGGCGCTAGTGTAGATTGACCTAAAAAATGTGAAGTTATTTAACATAGTAGCATATATACAAGTTCCAAAAATTTGTCAGACGTGGTGGTCGAAAGAAATCGGAATGGGGAATGTTGTTAACATAAAGTGATCGCTTAACCCAACCAATGACAGGTCATAAGTCCTGTAAAAACCTGGACTACCATATTCTGTTTCCAAAAAAAAATTACATCTTCGTCTCTATTGAGATACAATTAATCCTTATAAATTACATTCTAAAATGTTGTTATGTATATTTTTTAGTAATGGTATTTCACAAGTTTATTAAAAATGAATAATAGCAAACTGTAATATTAGTATTTTGAAATATATATTATTATTTATTTTAGAGTTCAGAGTGCTACATGAGCCTTTTATTTAAGATTTAATTTAAGTTGTGACCTATTTTTTTCTATTTAATTTAATTTAACCAGCATACATTGTATTGATTTTCTAAAACAACTACATGACTAAGCGCAGGAATATTATGACAGTTCATGACTAACTTCAGTCGTACAGGGCTGCCAGTCGCAGGATGTGTTGCCAGTTAAGAAAGAGAATCTATTAGTTATAAATAAATATTTTATTAATATAAATGTTTTAAATTATTTTTTACCCTATAAAATTTTGTTCCTTTGAAGTATTTAGAGAATTAAACAAAACTTTCTTCTTTCTTTCTTCTTCCCTCCACTGCTGGATAAAGGCATCTTCCATTTTCTTCCACTTGTCCCTTGTCCCATCTTCGGTCCATCTTTTAGGTGGCCTCCTGACACTCCTTTTCTTTGTCCTAGACCTCCACTGAAGTATTCAGGATGTCCATCGGGTATTGCCCTGTCTTGCTATATTCGAGCCCATTGCCACTTTAATTTAGCTGTAAGATCTATTGAGGGACGCCGAGGGCCCGGAAGGAGACAAATATCCTGGCTGCGAAACGTGAGGGAGTGGATCCGAAGTGTGGAGGAGCTGTTCCCAGCGGCACAGGACAGGGACAGGTTCGCCAACGTTGGGGGGACCCAACAGAGCACTTGAAGAAGAAGATCTATGATGTCGGCAACTTTGGTTCGGCGTCTTATTTTGTCTCGGAGACTCACGGCGAACATTTGCCTTTCTATGGATCGTTGCGTGGTTTCTAGTTTATGGACACTTTTTGCTTTTAGGCAGTATGCATACATCGAAAATATTTATTTTTTGCCTTTCTATGGATCGTTGCGTGGTTTCTAGTTTATGGACACTTTTTGCTTTTAGGCAGTATGCATACATCGAAAATATTTATTTTGAGTTGAATTAACCACCCTACCTTCAGGTAATTTTCCGAGAAACGTGCAAAAAAAAAGCAGGTTTTTTATTAATGAAATTTAATTATATATTAATCTCATTTTTTTAAATTATGAAACGTCAAATACTCGGCTGCACACTTCGCCTGCCCCTTGTAAAACTATCATACTTATGAAGACTTGTAGTCAAGTGTTGTTGGCACACGCACGTATCCCTGACTGTTTGTACATTTTAGGTACATTACGTTTTCTCAAGCGCGTACGTGATATGGATAGCGCAGAATAGTACAGTTAAAGTGAACGTATCACATACGTTGAAAGGCGTGGGAGTTTTCAACGTTTATTCTCGATCACAAGTAATTATACATTAATAGTATTATATACTTGTAATGGAGCATGTCTGGACGACGGAGTAACTTCACAGGGAGTCGATAGCAGCGGGGCGGAGTCCGGGCGGCGAGCAGCTGATGACGATGTTACGCTGTCGGTCAGCTGAAGCGAAGACTCGCCAGAAGCTGCAAGACGTAGTAGAATGGCTTCGTAGATCGGCGAGAGGGAGTCCGAGATCCCTCGTGACATAGACTTGATAACGTAGACTCGTGTCGGTTAGAAGCCGGAAGGTAGGATAGTTGTCTGTACGGCTTTTATGTTTTGCTTCCTTTGCACACGATACTCTGCTGGACAACCTCTAGTAACCTTTGTGTATGAACTTGGGCCCTGATTCATCATTTTTTTTGCACACGATCCCCTTCGGTCATTGGCTTGGTTAGGCTAAGAATCTATTGTGTCAGGTGTTTTTATTGTTCATGCAATGTATTTCACCATTTGCAGCAGTCTGAGTCCATTGTCTCCACTCGTGTGGTCTCGTGATTTTGGACTAATTGCAGTTAATTTACTCAAATATCTTTTCTTTAAATATTAGGTGTTTCGGTCCGTTTTTTTTGTATGAAAATTGCATTTATTTGAAAGGTAAAATAAAAAAACACATCAATAAAAATATTTTGCATCGCTAGCCACTACTTTTCCCATCTTTCTGCCAATAGATGAATCCATCGTCGAAAAATCGGCCTCATCTTTTGAGGAAATCCAGGCATTGACCCATTTCTCGACATCAACATATGAATGGAAGTGCTCAACATTTTAAGGAGCGATAAAACAAATGTTTTTGTGAGAATGACAAACATTTGCAAACTGAACTTAATTGACTCGCTCATGCACTAAAAAAAAATGACCACCAGATTTGAAGGCTTGAAGCACCTCTGTTGTAAAATGGACCGAACCTAATATATATTTTTTTGATTTCAGAAGTTTTGCAACATCTTAAAAACAGTTTGATAAAATTTTAAAAGCTGAAGAAAAAAAAACATATTCTGATATCTACAGGGTCTTTCATTAGGGACGCTCAAAATTTGTAAAGTTATAGCAGCCATGTTGTTAAAGCAACATCCATCAAACGTATTGTGAATTGTTTAATATTGTATGGCAAATTACCATGAGAGATTATGTCTTTGAACGTGTGCAAACCATCAAACTTCTTCTTCTTTTTGTCCTGTCACACCTCCGTGGTGCATAGGGCCTCAAGGAACCTTCTCCACCTGACTATCACACTCCTGATGCCTTACATCATCCCAAGTGAGGCCTGCTGCTTTAATCTCGTCCTGCAGAGCTCTTCTACAAGTGGCTCTAGATCTGCCTCGCTTCCTATTTCCCCCCATAGGGGACCAGTCTGGTACGCCCCGAGCGATGCAGGCTGGGTTCCGTCTCAGAGTGTGACTGATCCACTGCCATTTGCGTCTAGCGACTTGTTCTCTTATTGGCTTTTCGCCTGCCATGGTCCAGAGAACGGCATTTGACACTGTTTGGGGGCAATAAATCTTGAATATTGAATGCTACTGCTGAATATTTGGATATGGAAATATGTGTTATACACAGCAAACAATTGTTGCTCTCTACGTTAACGTAACGAATGTCATCAAGCAAATTCCGACAGATTTATGCAACAAAGTCATCTAAAATTGAACCTCTCGAATACGTGCCACCAAGCTAAACGGTAGTGGACATTGGAACAACGTAGTATTCCATAATAATTGTCATAAAATATTCTTTCATGGATATATCTCACACAACATGTATTATTTACGTTTAAAAATCGAGAATCCCTATTGAAAGACCGTATACAAAGAATATTTTAAAAGGTTTTATGATTTATTATATTTTGCAAACATAATATAATACAATTATTTGATCAGAATGTTATACAAATTCTACATACGTTTGTTTTTTACCTTGAAGACTTTTTAGATTCATACGGACAGTTGTGATCCCAGCGACACTTACTTAAATTTGCCATTGAAAAATCTTTTTTGCATTTGACACAATACCAATGTGGCTCCGAACTATGCTCGGTGTTGATGTGGTTCTCGAGGAACTTGGCGTGCAAACCGATACATTGGAAACTGCACAACATACATTGGAAACTGATGCTTTCCTTGACGAGTATTTTCACGATATCGTCCGGCATGTTAAATATATAATTTCCTAGTTCATTTAGATCATAGGTGGCGTTGAAGTCTAATAAGCAAAATTTCACGCTTGGAGTGAAGGTCTGCTTGAGTCTGATGTTCTCGGAATTTTCTTGCAAGGCGATCTGGTCTTTGAATTTTATGAGGGCCTTGGATTGCGGATCCACTGATTGCGCCAGGTACCTGATGTATGGATACTTGCAGAGGTTGACGTAATATTCCGTATTTGTGTCTATTTCCATGGAGCACAGAGCGATATCCTTTTCGAAAGCGGATAAAATGGAAAGCGTGGTCGATTTCACGCTGCTCGTAAACATGGTGGAAACTCTTACCCTATTGATGAGCTGCTTGATGTATTCCAATACGAAGTTGGAAGGGAACGATGTTGTGTGTTGCTCGATTACTTTGTATTTTAATTTAGTCGTTACAGAGTGCACGACCGGTCCGTAGACGCGTGACAATTTCACAATCTCATATTCAGATCTGTCGAACATCTCCCGGTATATGTCTAAGAATGGCAGTTTAATGGAGATCTTCATGAATGGCCAGTTCACAACGTCGGTAGTCTCGATGAGATCACCCACGCCCGTTCTAGGAGTGTCTACGTTAATGACTGTGTTCCTGTGCGGGTGGATATTAGTATAAAATAAGGTTTTGAGTTTGTTGTAGGGACAAGCGAGCTCTACAGATTTTTTTTTATGTTCACCCTTTGCGTTGGCCAGTTTCTTACACGTTTCAATTTTTTTATCTGCTTTCGAGATTATGTATTCTATATTAGCTTTAAGGTATGCGACGAGGTCGTTGTAGATAGTGGAATCCGTCACTTGATCTCCGGTCTTGTTGTAGCCCTTCCATTTTATAAGTAAAGTTTTGATACACATGTACACTATGGAGCAGTGGATTTTGGGCAGGTCGGTGATATCCTTCTCGAACACCTCGAAATATATGTTTCGTACTTGGAAATTTGTCATCTCTTTGATGGACTGCTTGAAACTTGTGGTGGAATTGTGTTTGCCCGTTCGAAAATCGTTAATAATCTTCTTCAACATTGTACAGCTTAACCTGAAATAAAAAAAGCAAATGAGACAGATATCACCAGATCCGAATGAATGAAAAAAGACAGAACAATCAAGGATATTGAACAATGGACTTGATGAATTTTTACAATGACCTACCAAAGGACACAAGGAGTTTTACTAATAATCAATTAAAAATATATCTAACTTGTTAAATTAAATAACTTTGTTTTTGTATCACAATTGTATTTTATTTTACGCGACAGATGTTTAATTTATTTATTTATTTTGACATAAACGCCGCAAGGGCTTTCCCAAAAATGACATGTTTAGTTAGAAAGGTAATATAAAAATTTGGGCAAATAGACAGATAACTAACATATAACGGCAAAACACAAAAACGAGAATAAGGATAACATAAGATTCATCAACCTATGTTGACATCATCAGGTGTTACAATAATATATCAAACATCAAATTTTAGGGATTTTTCGAATCTTTAT